>JASDQU011378274.1:0-16623 GCA_032191745.1 Picea mariana | reverse complement strand
GATAGTTTTGTAAAAAAATTCAAATTTCTAAGGATTTTATATAGTTTGTATAAAATATTGGTGATTTCTAAGGTAAAATGATTTTATTATATGGAATTTGGGTGAATTAGTTTTAGAAAAAAATGAAATTGACGAATCTTTTTTGGGGAAAAACCATGGAAAATTGTCCCATTTGAAAAATTTAGCCCCTAAAATCATCTATGATGGTAATGGAAAGTGAGATACACTATTAGCAGTTGTTCTCTCCATGGCTATATGGATGCAAAATGTAAGCCAAATAATGCAAGAGGTGGATGGTCAAGGATACTGCAATAGTAGTAAGAAGGATCTAGGAAAACAACAATGCAGCAACAGGAGGTATGACACAAGCAAAAAATGCATAGATGACCATTAAGAAACACAAAAAATTTGGGAACCCCCTCGGGATATGGCCAGAATATAGATGAAGAGAGGAGAATGAGTCGCATCATGAAGTGATGGCAAGACTACATGAGGGTTCCCCAGCCTACAAGAAATCCTCGCATAGGCACCAAATGGAAATTGGGGTGCTAACTAGGGCGCCCATGAAGGGTAGGAACTAACATGCATGTTAAAACATGCACAAATGTAGTGGCTAATGTCACAACCTGAGGGGATTGAACCTAAGGCATGTGATGGAAAAATGGATGGTTAATAATGCAAATCGTGGATGCAGGGAAAATCCTGTCCATATATTCCATTTTTAAAAACATGTACCTCAAGTTCAGGGGAAGTCACCATTTCCATAAAAAAAWTCCTCATAATCCTGTCAACACATATAAACTAKATTTTGGGGTCAAAACGCGTARTGAAATCTCAAAAAAGAAAATATTTTGGAATTTTTTGATATGATATATGAAAACTAAAGAGAACTCACACCAAACACCTATGTAAAAGGAACTACATACTTGGATGATTTATGTAGTGTATATCCCATGGCTAGGATTAGGCCAAGGATCTTCATCACAATCGATGAACTCGTGAGCTTATGTTGGCATCATATGGCCCATGTCAGGGTCATACCGCATAGGAATGAATATCAGCAACTAAAGATACTCATCATGAGTGGTTTCGTGAGATACAACAGCTCCTTGATGGGACCCATTAAGACATGAAGGAGATACAAAACACAAATCTTCAATGTAAAGGGAAGTAGAGAATTCGATGGCAAGTTTCAAAAAAGATAATCGATGTAGAAAAGGGTCAAGACTGGGAGGTCCACTAGATCTCCAAGCAAGTGCCCCTAGTCCTGGATCCAGACTCATCATTCTAAATTTCATTTTTTCTGAATAAGGGAGAAGAAAGGTGTGATGATTATCATCCTCCCTATGCTTCTCAATGGAAGCCATGACATCTAGTGATCCGGATTATTTTTGGCACGAAATGAGAGCGGAGATATAATAAAGAAATGCACAGAGATATCACAGATATTCAATAATATAACATAAATGTATCATAGATGCAACCATAAACACAGATATACAGTAAGACATAATTTCTATTAATGAAAGAAATGTACAGAGACTATAAAATAGAGAGTGAAAGACTCGCTAGAATGGTGGCAGCTTATCTCTAAGAAGAGATGGGACGACTACTCGCATTCAAAAGAAGATGATTACCATGAGGCTCTAAGGGAATTTTTACAATAAAAAGGAATTCCAAAAACTCTAGACATCTGAAAACCTAATCCTAGAAGATGAAGCTCCAAAAGTCATGTGGGCCCCATTTGGGTAAGTTAGTGCATTAACTTTTCGAGGTCGTAACTTTTGCATACGATCTCTTTTTTAGGCGTATGATAGCCCATTGGAAAGGTATCGTTGAGGATATTCATTCTAGGGCCTCAATCATTCGATAGGATATCATTGAGAACCTCGATCTCGAAAAACCTTCATTTGGGCCCTCAAATTGGCCACGGAAGTTAAAAACTACTAAAAATAGTAAATTGCCAAAATTGCCAGAAAATTGTTTTGGGCTAGTCGGAAAAGGTGGGTGGCCACCAATATCCACCTGGATCAATCCTCCCTCCTTAGGAAGAAATGGTCTCCATTGCATTGAGTTTCTGGGGGAGAGGGAAAAGCGTTTGTTGAATCTGCATCTTGGTGAGTTGTTTTCCTTGTTGGAGACGACGCGCTGCTCAGTTTGTGGAAGTCTGTCATGAACCTGTTGAGGCTGAGGTTGTTCAAAAAATCGAGATACATGAGAGGATAGTGTGCAGAAGGAATATTTATGCTTTACTACAGCCTTGTCAACCTGCTTCTATTGGATAGAAGGTGCTTGGGGAAAGGTTGTAGTGGTTGCAGTGTCCTTTTGTTCTCCTTTTGAACAGATTGTGAAGAAGCTAAATTTTGCAGTATGAGATACTACCTTGCGGCACTTTTTAGGTGGAACAATAGTCAGAACTACCTCTGGTATTCTATAGAGATAACCCCCCAAAGTAACAATGACACTACGGGGTCGAGACTCATAAACAACATGGTGTCTCCACATATATGGTTGGCCCAGAAGCACATCACAGACATCCAGTGGAGAAACATCACATAATACCTCATCCTTGAAGGGTTGGATGCCATATGATAATTGACATTGTTGGCTGACATGGAGATCTCATCCTTGGCAAAGCCACCCGATGTTGTATGGTTGTGGGTGTGGTATTGTTGACAATCCCAGCTGTTTGATGACCTCTGCTGAGATGAGGTTCTTCCGGCTTCCGCTATCAACAATAAAATGCAACAAGGTCCCCTTCACCCACATCTGTGAATGAAAAAGGTGCTCCCCCTCTTCAGGATCTGTTGGTTCTTCTAGTTGAATTGTTGCAGTCGTGACAATAACAATAGGGTCTACATCAATGATCTGTCCTTTACCAGTATTTTCAGAATTAGATTCTGAATCAGGGTTCGGCTCCTTGTCTTTGATATCAACCACCAATGACTGTTTTGAGAGACATTCATCGGTGTTGTGCCAGGGGCTTTTGTGGAAATTGCACCATTTTCTGGTGTCCTTCTTTGTCTTCACGTGACCCTTATTTTCCTGTGTCTTGGACGGGTTTTCGGGAGACTGTTTGTTAGGACTGTCTTTATCAAAATTTCGTTGTTGCAGATTTGTAGACCTGAAATCCTTTTTTTTCTGGTGCTTAAATGTTTTCTTGATTTTAACGGCATATTGATAAGCAGCACCAAGTGATGAGATTTCCAGAAAATCCATTTCAGTTTGGATGTATCTGTGTAGAGCCCCACGGTATTTCAAAACCAAATGTCGTTCGGAGTATTTGATACCCAGCTTGGTGCACAAACAATGGAAGGTATTGGTGAACTCTGGAACTGATTGGCCCCTCTCTTTCTGTAGTGTGGTCCATCTAATGTACTGGTCCTCATAGTTTCCAACAGGGTAATATTGTTCCTTTACCGCATCCACAAAAAAATCCCAAGTGGGCTCGGCCCCATATATTCCAGACTCCTCTGTGGAACTTTGTTCCCAGTAAGTTTCCCACCAATTTTTGACATGAGGGAGATCTTTAAGGAGTGCAAAGGTGGTCTTTTCTCTGTCGGAAAAATTGTGAACAGAGAAATAACCTTCTAGCAGATTTAATCATTTGTCTAGGGCTTCTGCATCTATCTGTCCTTCAAATATAGGAATATCAAAATTAACTTGTACCTTGAAAGGCGATGTGCTTCCAAAGTGGTCGCTTGATGAAGATGTGTATGTTTCTATTGGTAGGCATTGAAGGATGTGGGAAAATTTCTCCATCGTTTCGTCCCTCTGTTGCGTGAGAGCTTGTTCAAGCAACAGACTGATAGGATCATCTACTCCGTCATTTTTCTTTTCTTCCGCCATTGAGGGTTTCTTGGGTGTGTGAAAGAAATTGTATTCAAGAGATACAAGCTCGAGACCCAACTTGCTATACTTGAACCTCGTTGGGGACATGCACGGAAAAATGATCAAGAGCCACCTGTTTTGATACCACTGATCCGGATTATATTCAGCATGAAATGAGAGTGGAGATATAATAAAGAAATGCATAGAGATATCACAGATATTCAATAATATAAAAGAAATGTATCAAAGATGCAACCATAAACACAGATATACAGTAATACACGATTTCTATTAATGAAAGAAATGTACAGAGACTGTAAAATACAGAGTGAAAGACTCGCTATAATGGTGGCAGCTTATCTCTGAGAAGAGATGTGACTGCTACTCGCATTCGTAAGAAGATTATTACCATGAGTCTCTAAGGGCATTTTTACGATAAACAGGAATGCCAAAAAATATAGACATCCAAAAACCTAACCCTATAAGATGAAGCACCAAAAGTCATGTGGGCCCCGTTTGGGTAAGTTAGTGCATTAACTTCCCGAGGTCGTAACTTTTGCATACAATCTTCATTTAAGGCGTATGATAGCCCATTGGAAAGGTATCATTGAGGAGATTCATTTTGGGGCATCAATGATACCATAGACTATCATTAAGAACCTAGATCTAGAAAAACCTTCATTTGGGCCCTCAAATTGGCCCCGGAAGTTAAAAACTGCTAAAAATAGTAAAATGCCAAAATTGCCAGAAAACTGTTTTGGGCCAGTCAGAAAAGGTGGGTGGCCACCGATATCCACCTGGATCATCTAGGATGGCCTCTTGTGAAAGAAACATGAAATCTAGGATTTCATGTGAACTTGGAGACTCAACAACTTGTGCAAGCGAAGTAGGTAGATCGCACTCTATATGAAGATGGAGTTGTCGACTAGTATCAACAGATGCTTATGGGATTGTCGGATCGAAAATCTCAACCACAGTGGGCGACATGGAAGCTCCATACGATTCAACATCCTCAGGATGAGGTACCACCCAAGAATCGAAAGACCCTAGGGATCAACTGGTAAACGCAAGTTACCTCGTCTTATCCCCGGTTGTGGGTGGAAATGAATAGAGAGAAAGTTCAATACAAAGCCTCACATTCACTCAATCAATCAACAGGTGCCCCACATGACTTATTACTTACCTAAAGACTAATCGCAAAGGGATAACCTTCCACTTGCAATAAGGGTCAAGGGAGGTGTCCAACCCGTCCCTCTCAGTCTTGACTTAGCATTATCATCAGTAGAAAGATTTGATATAACAAGATCGATGAAGCCCAACCCTTGATAACTAGTTATCTATATATAAGGAATACCCAAAAAACCGAGCTACCTATTTGGTTTAGATTATGTTCCTCTCTCATGTTATCTCGCATTTCGGCAAGCACTAATAAACCTTTCCCTGGAACTCCTTACTATAGGCGGGCATCAATCAATCAACTTATCCCCTCTCCCTCTGGAAAGCACCAATCAACCCTCATGAAGAACTTTAAAAGGTCATCACTAATCAACCTACCTACCTACCCAATAACACAACCTACCTACCTCTCTCTATACTACCTACCTTTATCCCTTTATACTTAATACCTACCTACCAGAGGAGCTTACCTAACCACAGATGCACAACCAAGAACTAGGATTATAGTACAAGACAAAGACACTAAATGGGGAGGGAGTTAGATATAAAAGACATTAGGAATTGGAAATATTGATTGGAGCAATGTTTTTAGCAGGGGGTGGTGGGGGAAGGGGAAATACTCCCTTAAGCAAAGGATATTTAAACATCCCCACACCCAAACTCATATAATATTGTTGTGTATCACTGTAAAATGGTACATTAGACCCTGCATTGGATCCAAGGTCTGGGGTAAAAAATGCAAGTTTATCTATCGTCATTATCTTTCCTTGATGAGGTAAGTGTAATACCTTGACCGACAAGACAAATACAATCGTCTCATAGAACCAAGTATGCCCAAGTAACCAATTTTACTCAAGAGGTGCATCGATGACCTCCACATCGACAAAGATAATATTACCACCTAACACAATGGATAAGGTGATGATTATTCCATGAGGTTGGAACATATGTCCATTGGATGCTTTTAAAAGTGTTGCAGAAGTGTCAATCTTAGGAGATATGAGGGATTTCCAAAAATAAATCGACATGATGCAATTCAAGATTCCTTCATCAACCACGATTTAGAATATGTTTTTCCCCATCAAGTGCACTTTGATTTGGAAGGAAACTTGATGGGAGAGCCTATGAGTAACCTGATCAGATTCAAAGGTTATCAAACTCAACCCCAAGGGATCAACCCCACCTAAAGAAAACAACAAGGCTTTATGTTGTATTGGGCATCTTTGGAGGACTTCGAGCATCAACATGGCACAAGGTGCCTATTCCAAGTCTTCCACAATACTATAGTTTTGGGCAGCCCATGTGTTGGGATTATGTGTCGTTCTTTAAAGAATTCCCTTTGAGGGGTGAAGCAGTGTGTCAAAACATGGCTTCTCAATTTGAAGAGGGCCACCAGGATGGAAAGAACATGTTTTCTCATGAACAACAGTAATAGGCTCAGATGTATCAAAGTTCTTGGCTCACATTTTCAAATTGATCGTTTTGTCACACATGAAAACAAAATCATTCGAGGAAGACCCTTTGTGGTGAGGAGTACCTTCCATGCCCCCTTTTGGAGGGGAAGGATTTGTTGGAACCATATGTTGAGGTTGAGAGGTGAAAGGATGAGTTAAAACAATAGGTTGTTGCAGGACTTTTTTTTGTGCCAAATAGTCAAGGATCTCATCCTTATGGGGACATTGATGAGTATGGTGGTCCTCCCTAGAAATTTTGCAGGGGGATCGAATCTTCTTATTCTCTTCCTACCCCCCACCCCCCCTCTAATTGTTTTGGGTGGAGGAAGTCCCTTTCTTGGTATTGGAATTTTTCTTCCTATTCAAATTCTTCTTTCGTCCAGGTTGTTGAGGATTCTTTGGTTGTGTGGACTACATCAAATTCACCTTGAAGGTCTGATTAGGGACCATGGCAGAATGAGGACTAGAACTATCAATTGATGGGTGTGATGAAATAGTCATATGACTCATCTAGTCAGCTAATTGGTTCACAAAGGCATGGGAAATAGAACCGACCACACCATCGGCATGGGGTCTTGGGTTTGGCCTCTTTGGATCTATCTATAGCCTAGGATCATGGGGGATAATGTCATACAGGGTACCCAACTGAGAATATATCAAGTCCAAGCATCGGGCATGTATAATATATTTCGCCTCGATAGCTTCCTTGACCATGGTTACATCTTTGGAAATGATTGCAAGGAGTGATTTGGTGAACCACTCCATCAAGAGATTATCCGAGATTTGTGTCTTGAGCATTCTCAACCTTCATCACCACTCATGAGTATGATTAAAAATCTGAGTGGCAATATCCTGATACAATGAAGTCAAGAGTTGTTCACATTTCATATTTAATGGGTAACTAGTAATGTGTAAGCAATGTCATTTCCAAGTAATTGAATCTTTTAAAGGAACCACCTTGTAATTCAATGTACCATTTAGTGGCATCTCTAGTTAGGGATCATTGGAAAATACGCAACCTCACACTATCATCCATAAAGGAATTGGATGAGCACCATAAGTGATATGTCATGATGTGTGTGGAGGGGTCTTCTCTCGAATTTTCATCAAATTTTGGTATGTCTGACAGTAACTTTCCAGGCATATCTAACCTTGAAGGGTTGTGGGAAATAGGGTAATTTTTCAACTGCGATAGATAAGGTAAGTCTAATGTTGCAAGGAAAGAAAACAATGTGTGACAAAATGAATACTAGGAGGGAGATGAAGTCTTTGTTGTCTTGGATGAACCTTGTGGTCCCCCTACATTTGTACTACTAGAAGCTTGTTGAGGTGTACCTGAAGAGTGGGTGACCCCAGGGATGATGAAACTTCTAGGAGCATGGATGATCCTTGGACTAGATGTGCTCTCAAAGGGATTTCCCCCACGGATAGATGTAGACCCTCCAGGAAAACATTTCCTAAGATTAGGCCTAGGGAATAATCCCCTAGAACCTAAGATATTGATAAAGGGAAAGCTTCCCAAATTTGAGAATTTACTCCTGAGGGGTGTGCCCCCAGACAAAGGTGTGTTAACCCATGGGAAGTTAAAACCTCTCAACATACTATTACCCCCATCCTAACTAGAGACAACCCTAAAACCACTTGGAAAGTTCCTGATCCAAGTGGATATTGGTGGCCACCCACCTATTCCACTTGGACCCCCACCATTTCTTCTTTCAGTTTTTCAATCTCCTTAATTGTAGCACAATTTACTATTTTTGGCAGTTTTTCGGGTTCTGAACTTCCGGAGCCGTTTTGAGGCCCTAAACGACATTTTTTGGGCATCAAACCTCACACAAATTTGACTCCATTCCAAACTCGATATTTTTTGTTAGCAGTGTATTCCTCGGACAAATCTTTCTAACGATGTATCATGTGCATCAAACAGAGATAGTATTTCAAAGTTACGACCCCAGGAAATTCATGTACCAATTTACCCTGACGGGGCCCATATTCGGGTGTTTCATCTCCTAGGGTTAGGTTTTTGGATGTTTAGGGTTTCCATTGTTTCTCAATAATATATAGGCCTTTGAGCCTCATCGTAACAAGGAGTTCAGAGGCCTGTAGTCGCAACATCTCTTCTCAGAGATAAGCTACCAACGCCCTAGCTAGTTTATTTCCATTCTGTTTGTAAAAAAAATTCAGTTCTTTGATATTAATGAAATGAAGTGTTATTTCCGATGCATCTTTCTATTCATGGTGATTTGTGTATTATGTTGTGTTCCTGCATAAATTTGGATTAGTCGTATCAGAGCGGTCTTCTCTTTCTCGATCCTTCTTTGCATGTACCCAACAAGGTCGAGGTATAAGGAGTTAGGGCTCAATCTAGTTGAACCTTTGCAAGATCAACCTCACAAACCGAGACGGTCGCCCATGGGGGACGAAAAAAAAGATGAGGGAGCAGGAGATCCTATCAAAATATTGCTCGAGGAGGCCTTTGAAAAACAAAGGAATGTGATGACTGAACACTTCGCCCAGATCCTTCAATGATTGCCCACTGGTGGCGCATCTGCATCCAGCAACCACTCTGGAGGCGCAACCCCTTTTAAGTTACAAGTAAACTTTGACATTCCCATATTTGATGGCCAAATAGATGCAGATGACGTAGATAGATGGTTGAATCTATTAGAAGGATATTTCTTGGTTCATGACTTTTTTGACCGGAAGAAGATTATTTTTTCACTTCTCAAAGCCACCCCACATGTCAAGGACTGGTGGGAAATCTACTGTGAGAAAAAGGACAAGGAGGAACCCTCTCTGTTCTCGGTCGTACCCACTTGGAATTCTTTCTGAGATGCCATCAAGGAACAATATTATCCCATGGGGAGCTATGAGGACAAGTACATACAATCGACTACACTACGGCAACAAAGGGATCAAGATGTGCATGAGCCGACGAATCTATTCCATACCCTACGCACAAAGTTGGGTATCAAATATTTAGAGAAACATTTGGTGTTGAAGTACCGCAGTTGTCTGCATAGATACATTCAGCAGGAAATGGAGTTCCTTGACATCTCCTCACTTGGTACGGCATACCGGTATGTTGCCAAGATTGAGCAGAAATTCAAACAAAAGAAGTGAGACTTTGGATCTGCAAATCAAAAGCAAGCGAAAGGTGCCCCCAAACCACAGAACAAAGGACAAATCCAAGGCATGGAAGCTCAAGAAAACATACCAAGGCTGCAAGAAAATAACAACACCGCAAAGTCGAAGAAGGACACGGGAAAATGGTGTGAGTTCCATAAGAGCTCCACTCACAACACAAGTGAGTGTCAGTGCAAACAGTCACTGGTGGCCGAGATGAGGGCTTATGAATTAGATGCATGCTTCAACATTGAATCAGAACTTGAGAAGGGGAATGACAGAGGGAAGTAGATTATCGATGTGGAGCCCAATTCCATCGTTTCCACCATGAATATCCAAAAGGAAGAACCGAAAGATCCAGAGGAGGAGGAGGATCTCTTCCACTCCCATATGTGGGTAAAGGGTTCTCCGCTACAGTTCATTGTCGACAGTGGGAACCAAAACAACCTCATTTCAGCAGACGTCATGAAGTAGTTGGGCTTGCTAACCACAACACACCCACAGTCGTACACCATCGGATGGCTTCACCAAGGATGGGATCTCCGCGTCAACCAGTAGTGTCACCTTCCCTACATCATCAATCCCTTCAACGATGAGGTATTATGTGACATTTCTCCTCTTGATGTTTGTGATATATTAGTAGGCCAACCATACTTTTGGAAGCAACATGTTGTGTATGAGTCTCGGCCTCACATTGTTATTTCTACCTTGGGAAATAAGCTGTACATGATACTAGAGGTACCACCACCTATTGCTATCTCTTTGGTTACTGCAAAAGAATGCAGTAAGCTCATTTCCAAAACTAGGAAATTTGTTTTCCTGATGATCCGCCCTTAGGGAAAGAAGAAGACTATGGCCACGACCTCCAAATAGGGCTCCTCCGCATGACAACAACAAATGGACAAGGTCATGGAGGAGTATCGGGACATCTTCACCTCGCCCGCATGGGTGTCTCTACACTGTCAGGTCAAACACCCCATCAATCTGACCCTAGGTGTGTCGCTGCACAATGGACCGATCTATCGATGCTCCATTCTAGAGAACGATGAAATCAAGAGGTAGATCTAGGAGCTGCTGCAGAAAGGTCACATCCGGCCAAGTTCATCACCCTGTGGGAGCCTGACCGTGTTGGTGTAGAAGAAGGATGGGACTTGGAGACTCTGTATTGATTATTAGGCGCTGAACAAGATCACTATCAAAAATAGGTACCCAATCCCATAGATTGATGACCTTCTGGACCAACTCAAAGGGGAAAAATATTTCAGCAAGATCGATTTGAATTCCGGGTATCACCAGGTACCAATCGAACCATCCGATGTGTGGAAGACTGCCTTCAAATCCAAGGAGGGCCTTTTTGAATGGTTGGTCATGCCTTTCGGGTTGACGAATTCTCCCGCAACCTTAATGAGGCTGATGGATGACATATTGCAGCCATTCACCAAATCATTTGTAGTAGTGTACTTGGATGACATCCTGATATTCATCAAGACTTGGGAAGAGCACCTCCACCACATCCGACAGGTCCTCCAAACACTGCGGAAAGACAAGTTGTGTGCCAATTTGGAGAAGTGCACTTTTGGCATGACCCAGGTTTAGTATCTGGGATACATTATTGATGAGTGTGGGGTGCATGTGGATCCAACCAAGATCCAAGTCATCCAGGATTGGCCAACCTCGACCACTCTAACAGAGCTTCATATTTTTCTTGGTCTTGCTAATTTCTACCACAGGTTCGTGTTGGGATTCTCTCATATCACTTGGCCCTTGAGTCAAGTCACCAAGGGGGGAGAGAAATCAAAATTATTTTGGTCGGAATCTCAACAGAAGGCATTAGTAGAACTGAAACATCACCTATGTTGTGCCCCAGTGATCATGTTACCAGACTTGCAACAACCATTTGAAATCAAGACAAATTCCTCTGACTATGCTATTGGAGCAATTCTTACTCAACAGAGGCATCCAGTGGCATATCACAGTGTGACATTGTTCGACATGGTCCGAAAGTATCCCACTTATGACAAAGAAATGTATTCCATTGTGAAGGCTTGTCGACAATGGAAGCATTAAATTTTGGGGAAGGAAACAATCATCCACACAGAACACCAACCCCTGCAGTTCATATAGACACAATGGAAGTTGCAGAACAATCGCCATCAGAAGTGGTCTACATATCTGCAACATTTTCATTTGAACATCAAGTACAAGAATGGTAGCACCAATAATGTTGTGGACTGCCTCAACCGACCACCGATCGTGGCGATAACCACTGTGCTCAACTCTTGTGGGCATGAGACTTATGATTGGTCGATTCTCTACAAGAGCGATCCAGAATTCAGCCACACATACAAGACGCTCTTGGAGGGTAACCGAGTTCCAAATTTTCACCTCCAAGATGCACTACTATGTCACCTAGGAAATTTTCACCTCTAGGATGCACTACTATGTCACCTAGGAAACCTTTGTGTTCCTTCAAGCAAGCGTGCCAAGATGATTTGGGAAGTGCACTACAGTTGGGTCATTGGGAATTTTGGGGTCAAGAAAACAGTGGCAGTACTAAAGAAGTATTTCTATTGGCCAAATCTTCGACAGGATGTCGGGAAGTACATCAGATCATGCACTGTCTGCGCCATTTCCAAACTGATCATCAAGAAGAAACGCCTCTATACTTTGTTGCCTACCCCTAGTCAACCTTGGGAATCCATATCCATGGTTTACATGTCCGGCCTTCCTTCTACTAAGCATGGCAACAAATGTGTTTTCTTGGTCATCGATAGATTCTCGAAGATGGCCATTATGGCGGCCTGCAAGAAGAATATCATAGCAGAAGCCACTGCTAAACTCTTCTTTGAATGAGTGTGGGTACACTTTGGGATCCCGTAGACTATCATCTCATATCGGGACAGCAGGTTCCTCAGCACATTTTGGTCCAGCCTCTGGTCAATGTTGGACACCAAGCTCACCAAGTCCACAGCCTTCCATCCCCAAACTGATGGCCAGATAAAGGTCATCAACAGGATGATCGTACACTTTTTACGCATGTAAAACTCAAAGCATCCACACACATGGGATGAGAGCCTCCCCTGTGTACAACACAGCTATAACCGGGCCCTCCACAACTCAACCAACCACAACCCCTTTTAGGTGGGCTTGGGATTCCATCCATTATGTCCCATTGACGTAGCCATGCCCTTTGCAGCTACTCAGGATGATTCAAATCATGTCCAATCTAAATCTGCCAAGGCGAACAACTTCATTGAGTGCATTCAACACATTTTCCAACATGTTCATGACATATTGGACAGAGCCAATGCTAAGTACAAGCAACAGCATGATCAACATCGGGTGCAACACAACTTCCAAGTGGGCAACAAAGTTTGGCTACATTTGCAGAAGGAGCGCCTCGCTAGACCCCATCGCAAGATTTTCCCACTTCGATATGGGCCATACACCATCATCAAGGCTATCGAGGACAATTTCTTTGAGCTTAGTATTCCACCATTCCTTGGTCTGCACCCAATGTTCAATGTGAACCACCTTCGGCCCTACTTTCCACCTCTACTAGACACATCCAACATGGCAGAACAACTCACACCAACAAAGTTAAATCCAAACTACATGAAACAAGCCACAACTAATCATATTATGGACACACAGATCAAGAAAACCCACCAACAGAGGATCCAACTATATCGAGTTGTCAAAGTAGGCCAACTCCTTCACCAGTGCAAGTGGCTCACCAGGGACCAAGTTTAGCAAAAGTTTCCTCATCTCATGGAGGAAGTCAGCGCAATGGGGACCATTGCTTCCTAAGGGGGGAGGAATGATCCAGGTGGATATTGGTGGCCACCCGCCTATTCCACTTGGACCACCACCATTATTTCTTTCAGTTTTTCAGTTTCCCTAATTGTAGCACAATTTACTATTTTTGGCAGTTTTTTGGATCCTGAACTTCCGAAGCCGTTTTGAGGCCCTAAACGACGTTTTTTGGGCTTCAAACCTTCGATGAATATGAGTTTGTTTTGGAATCGATAATTGTATAAATTTGGTATCAATTTGGAATCAATATCAATTTGGTATCAAAACTCGTGTGATATTTTCAGATCATGTGGTATCAAAGTTGGTTTTGATGTTTATTTGCAAGTGAATGCTTACGAGGTCCAAATCTAAGTGAGGTGAAGGAAAGATTGCAAGTTATAATCCTGAAATTGGTTCAAGGAGCTTCACTCGAAGAAAAGAAATGGAGCATGAAGAAGTTATTTCTGAGGCTGATAAGGAGTTTCGAAGGATGTTTATTGAGAAGACAAATATGGTTAAATAATTGTGGGAAGACCTAGAAAGGAGGAGAGAAATTCCTAATCAAAATGAAGGTGGTCCAGTTGAAACAATAGTAAAAACTGAAGCAGTCGGAGGAGGAGAAGGTGAAAAACCTCCAGGGTCTCCTTCATCCCCATCATCGTCATCATCCTCTTCTTCCGATGGAAGCAAACTTTCTTCTCAAAAGAAGAAAAAGTATTCCAAGAAGTCTTCTCGCCATGATTTGCCTTTGTTAAAGATAGATGCAAAGTTTGATTTTCCTACTTATGATGGAGAGTTGAATGCAGAGAAGTTGGATAATTGGGTCAAGCAGATTGAAGTGTATTGCAGGGTACAAAACATCACACATGACACTTCAAAGATATAGTTGGTTACTCTATGCCTGAGTGACACATCATTGATATGGTGGGAAATTTAGACACAAGTTGATCTTATTCAACATGGTAAAATCATTTCTTCCTGGAATGAATTTGTTGTTGCATTAAGAAGGAAATTTTATCCATTATCTTATATGCAAACATCAATGATTGCCTCGCAACATCTGAAACAAGGAAAATGGAAAAAATTTCAAGCTTATACACAAGAACTCAAGAGGAAGGCATTATCTTTGGGAATTCCATTACATACTCATGAGAATCTTCTAAAGTATATTGGTGGTATGCACTCATATCTTTGACATATTATATTGATGTTTAATCCTACTAATATTAACGAAGTATCAGTTCAAGCTACACATATTCAAGCCAGGAAAGGAAAACATGTTGAAAATTAATCAAGAGAGCCACATAAAACGAAGAGTAAGAAGACAGCTACATTGAAGAAGGATGAAATGAAGAATCCTACATGTTCTCACTACAAGAAGAAAGGGCATGATGAGAATCACTATTGGAATTTGCATCCAGAAATGAAACCAAAGTAGGCTCGGCCTAGAAAGGGTAATAAGAAGACCACAACCATAGTACAGGGTCTTGGATTAGATTCTAAGGATGAAACAAAGGTTACAACTATGGGCATAAAAGGTGAATCTTTTGTTGCAAGTTTCAGTTCGTGTACTTCTACAAAGTATAAAGTGATCCCTGATGGAAGGAAAAGAAAATTATTGTTTCATTTATGAGTTGTCTGAGAGCACACTAATATTAATACACTTGTTTATAGTGGATCATAAGTGAATCTTATTTCAGAGCAAGTTGTTCATAAGTTGGGATTGGAAACTAGGCCTCATCTGAGACTGTATCCTTTGGGTTGGATTTGTGATAATGCTTAGTTACAAGTAACTAAACAATGCAATGTTTAGTATCTTCATATGAACTAATTGGCATATGATGATTCTTTGGGATGAATTAATATTAGAGTTTGTTTGATATTTCATATCAATTTGGTATCAGAACTCGTGTGGTATTTTCATAGCACATGATGATATCGAGCCGCTCATAGGAATGGTGGAGGCAGAAGAAGTTCCACCTCCCGTGTCAAAACCAAGGCTCATCCCCCAACGGGAAAAGGATAAAGAAGTGGGCATCAGAATAGAAAGGATGTGCATAGTAATGTTGGGTATACTAACAGATGGGAATGAAGGCATAGTCAGGGTCCCCCGGATCGAGGGACCTGTAGAAAGAGGGATAGATGGTGTTGGTCCAATGGTGCTAAAAGATAGTAATGTGGACATCAAAGGGATGCCCCTAGTCCCACTTATATATGGGATTGAAGGCTCCACTACACTAGACAAAACATTTGGTCCTGACATGGTGGGAGGATTGCTAACCAAACAAAAAGGCTCACTAAAAATATCCCTTACCTGGACAAGTAGAGGTGCTTCAGGATCAATTAAGGGAAGGTTTAAGTTTGGTGGAGGAATTATTTGGAGAAATTGCACTTCAACCAAACCAATTTCCTCGAACCAAATATAAGACCCTTTGAATTTTCGATCACTTGTTTCATGTTACCTAAGAGGTGGTTGTTCCTTTGTGATTGGTGCTAGTACTTGTAGTCGACAGGACTGATGCAATAATTTAGCCACAATGAAAATAATAGGTGTAAATGGAACACAATTCAACCTAAGGTCGATCTAGACTCATAATCAAAGAGCACACCCCTATCAAATCTATCATAACAACAAGAAAACCAATGGCTCAAGGGGCCTTCTGAAAACCAACCCTTTGAGGGAGATTAAGTCCCGACAATATTGGCTAGCGAAGGTATGAGGAGCAATTAGAATGATCTACGTGAAACAACCCTAACCATGCAAGCACCCTTTATTAAGGAAGGAACCCTCCAGGGGAACTAAGACCATGAACAGACATTTTCCGTAGATACTATAGACACGTCCTACCTGCAGTAACCTTTGTTGGCTACCTAGGAAAGGTCACTAAGACTACCACTTCACAATCAATGACCATGAGAACAATTGCAGGTCCGACCACACATAAGGGCAAGGTAACTAGACCTGAAGCTTCGAAGGCATTACCACACACACAGAAGTGGCACTAATGAAACCCCCATATGCATAGTAGTTGAAGAGATACCACAAACAAAAAAATAATCAGAAAGGGGTAATCTCCCTAATTTCCCTAATGTGACCATGTGCTTAACTCATGTGTTAGAGGAGGCTCCCGATACATTTGTTGCAAGAATGGATTTATCACTTTTTAATGACTCTATGTTTCATTTTGTGGCCTTGGATATTTTACTGTCCAATCCAATTCCAAGGCCCTAAGCCTATCTA
>JASDQU011378270.1:9353-24037 GCA_032191745.1 Picea mariana | reverse complement strand
TTATTTCATATCCATCACTATTTTTTATGGCCTCAGCCATGAGTTAGCTTCAACAGTTTACCAAATATCCCATAAGGAATATAAACATGCATCTTTGTCATGTACCTAAATTATGTATCCATAGATATTTTGGTTTTGTTAACTTACATCATACCTGTGCATCACTTGCACGTTTAATATCATTCATAGCTAACTAGTATTACTATCAGGCTTCATATTAGGAAGCTCCATAATGCATTAAACCCATTTACTCAAGAATAATCAAACACAGATAGGTATTCATCATGCTAGCTTATTGCTTTCATTTTTTCCATGTCATTCACACACATGGACATATCAGGATTCTATATCCTTTTCCCAAGGATCTTCCAATCATCCTTATGATTATGTATACACATTCGTGTATAAGTAGGTGAATCTCTTGCACCTTTTTACCTCATGCATTCACTTGATAGTTTAATTTCATCATTAGTGTTCTTTAGTTTGAGATTTTAGTCACTTACAGGACTAATCTCACAGTCATATCTCGTATTAGTGTTTCCTTTTCTGAAGGCAATAACCAACCAGGGTCACTTTCCTCTTTATGCGACAATGTCTAGCAAGAAACCCTTCTTTCCTCAGCGTCCATAGGGTTTTACCCATCTCACTTTTCTCTGGTCATGAGGAGTGATATACTCCGATTTTAATATAGAGCAGTAACTATAACTCTCAGGGATCCTACCTGATCCTATTAGATTCCTTTAAGCCCACAAAGGTATTAACCATTATATAATATACCATCATCAGTGCCTGGAGTTCCAACTGCCCATGCTTAGAAGCAGTGTTACGAACACTAGGTCATCCGTCCTTCAGGCTTCAACTGCTCTTGACAGAACCCTTCCACCTTCAACTATCGACATTCAAGTCTTATTATAAATGTAAATTAGCATATCCCTACTTCAGTAAGAGTAGTTATCACTTTGAGAAAGGGCTAAAGAAATTCTTCTCCTGAAATTCAACAAGAATTCCCAAAATCACAGGTTCAATCTGTAGTCCTTCTCCTCAAGGAGTAAATGCAGATAAAAATACCTCCTTATACAACTTGTACATGAGCCTAAGCAGGCCAAGTGTTGTAACCATGATCTGATACCAATTTGTAACACACCCACGATGGGGCATACAATTTTTTCTTTTCTTAAAGGACAGATTCTCCATCCATGGTTTCTAATTTGGGAAGTTGGGTAACCATCCGACCTCTCGGTCAAGGATCTCTGATTCTGAAGCCAACAAATCTCTGAGACCCTGATGGTCTCGCTCTATAATTAAATGCAGACCCTTTCGAATTATGGGTGCAGGTCTAATGGTACTCGTGACCTTCCATCCGTGCTTGGGAAATCTCTGAGTTTGGGTGCTAGCCCCTCCTTGAGGTGACCTTGGGTGATAACCTCATGCAAACACACAATTGTGGGTGCGGCCAAAGGCAGTTTGAAACCAAAATACCTTTCGACCCACAATTCTCCTCGAGCCTCCACGTGTCCTTTCTTCAAAACCATGGTTTGGATTGCAACCTTCCCTCAACTTTTTAAAGTTCACACATCTCCGATCCCCATAATGCTATGGGACTGTCGATCTCACGATATTGATGGTGCCTCTGAACTGATGGCTCAGATCTATCCCTTTCAAAGATGCAGATCATATCTGACCTCTTGCAAATCAATGACTATGATTTGTTTAAGAATTCTGGAGTTCAGAATTCTCAAGTCTGAAACTTTCCTTTCTTCCATACATCAATCTTTTAGATTCGATGATTTGTGGACACTTTTCCTTCTCAATCAATGGCTCTACCTCTACTTTGGGGGTTTGACCTTTCAACTAGATCAACGGTCCCGTGACGCCTTTGCTCGATCAATGGTCGATATTTCCTTCAGGTCTCCGAACTTCTGAGATATAAAATCTCAAGCTTCACTTCCCCTCGAAGTAAGTGGATTCCTACTGTGTGCCCACTTGAATCTGACGGTTGAGGCTTGCTTTGGGTGTTTACCCAAAATCTAAATATTTATGCCACCTGTCCTCTTGATCTGATGGCTATGAATTAATTTGGGACTTTACCTGAAATCCACCGATCTATGCCAAGTCTCTTATGGATTAGATGGTCCAGATTCACCTCAGACGATCCGATGCTTGAGATTAACTTTGGATGATCTAACGACTGATATCTACTTCGGATGATCAGACGGTTGAGATTTACTTCGGCTCTCCATCTCTCCAGAATTCGGAAGTCTCAAATCTCAACTAAAAACTCTCGAACATATTTCTTCGGATTTCACGATCTGTCACCACACATCCCTCTGGATATATCGGTCCATATTCACTTCGGGTCTTTGGGGTTCAGGAATCTCAATTCTCAACTAAAACTCCAATGCAATTTACCTGAAGCTTGCGATCTATCACCACGTGTCTCTATGTATCTAATGGTTCAAAGACCTTCGGCTCTTCATCTCTTAGGCCCTTCGGCGCTTTGGCGCTTCATCTCTTCGGTACTTCGGTGCTTCGGCTCTCTGGATCTCCGGGATTCGAGAGTTTCAACTCTTATGCACCCATTTCTCCGAAGTGCTTTTACCCGAAATACACGATCTCCTGACATGTATCCCCCATGAATCAATGACCAGGATTTACTTCGATTGTTTGTCCTCTTCCTTGTCCACAAACCTCCGAACTTGTGTATCTTACGCCACGTATCAACCTTGATGTTGGACAGTTCCGATTGACTTCGGAACTTTGGGACTTCGCAAGTCCACTCTCTTGTGCACTTTCAAAGGTTTAGGCCTCATGCACTTTCTTTGGGATCCAATGACTGTTGGTCCTCGTGCTCATATCTAATGGCCCAAATATGATCTCCTCCTGCGCTCTCTTCTAATTGTCTTGACGTGGATCCCAACGGTCCAGATCTTTCATAGTGCTCAATCCAACGGTCACTGTTGCTCCTCCTCCTGATCTTTCACTTTTTTCCCTGACTTGGAATATTTCAGATGTTTCAAAGGTCTCTACCTTCAAATTACTTCTTGCGAGCCCTGATGTATGGGTCTCAAATTCTGCTTCCCTCCTAATCTTACGAAATTGAAACACTTTCGCCTCTTGGACCTTATCTGCACTTCTGAAAAGCGCTAGTCTCTTCTAAGATTGGTCCTTAGGGAATTTTGAATTCCCATGTACTCCTTGCGTTAATATTCTCACGTTGGATCGATGGTTCAAAAACTTCCTCGATCCAATGGTCCAGATCACATCACAACTTCAGGTTTCGAAAGTTTAATCGCACCAACGTGCGATTCTCCCGTCATGCGAACTCCACACTCACAAATCGACATTTAAGGTGGGTCCCCATAGATCCTTGGATATACGGTCTAGATCACATCACGACTTCTGGTTTCAGAGGATCCATCCCCTTCATGATGATTACCAACATTCGTCGATCTTGTAAAGACTAAAGGAGTCGAGGCGTTAACGCCTGCACTCCTTCTTCCAATCTAGCGGTCACGACAGACCTTGAATCCTCCCGAAAGGTCTCGTCCGTTCATCTTTCAAATGAAAGGATATTCCCTTTCGATACTTGAATCTCGCTATCCTTCCTGAGCTTCATCAATTATGAAGGATTTAAGAGCGTCGCGCTCTTTCTACTGAACTTAACACTTAGAAGGGTCTTACGCACAACTCTTGAACTCCTTCATCAAGTATAGAACTTAAGTGGTTCTTGGTCTCTACTTGCCTCATAGAGAGCCTATGCATATCTACACTACCTCTCATGAGATTAACAAACTTCTTCCTCCAAGGGACTCAGAACGACTAGGAGGGTCGACATGCATACATGAAACTATGCCCACGGTCGTCGAACTCACAGTTTGTGTCTCTGGCTTAGGCCACCACAGGACGCAAGCATTTACAAGTATAAAAACACGTCCAATTCATACAATTTCCTACTTGCCTAATTACACAATCCAGAATACACAAAAAGGGTACAGTATAAATCATTAAGAAAACATATCCATCCCTACAACATTCATAGGATATCCATCTTTAATTCACAATACCACTTAAATACACAAGATATGTGATTACTTATCTATTACAGGTGGTAGCCAACTAACTGACTGTGGGTGTTCATCCTTCCACCTGACCATAGGATCAGAGGCATTCATTCTTAGCAGTCTGTCCACCCCCATGCCAATCCATGATATCACAGGGAACTCTCGCAATTCTCAAGGATTCTTTCTCTGTTTTAGCTTCCGCTCGGGTTTCGTTCTCTGCAAACTTTCTGAGATTTCCTTCTTTGTTATGTCCCTGAGCGAGGTTTATCAAATGCTCACTCGGCATCAATCTCGTGGCCTTCTGTTCCTCATATGTTGGAGAGATCCCGCATTCTCCTTACAAATTTTCTTATATATTTTCCCCAGGATGGTTCTCGACCCATTATGTTCCTTCTGTCAGAAGGGAACTCGGGTCAGCTTGGTCTGTCATACCCAGTGGTACCCTAGGCTAACATTCTACAGTCAGACCATGCTTCCATTCATGGGAATGGTTGATAATTCAACCATTGGTCCTTTCTTCATTAAATGGTTTCTCTCCTTGGGATCCGAAGGATATTTATTACCCCCATCAAGGGAAATTTCGGGTTATTTGATATAATGAGCCCTCTCTTATAGTTTTCACATTATTTCCTCTAGTGATATCATGGCTAGTACTTTCAAGGCTTCACCCCCACAGTCAGTTATTGGCAACTCAAACAATAATACATTAACACTGTCCACATGCCTTAGCATGGTAATCATATTTTATGATTAATTACAAGCTGGGGGAAACAGGGATGTTACACATGGTGTGCCTAAGGTAATAGTGTTAGACAGAGATCTCAAGCTCACTTCCAAATTTTGAAAGAGGTTTTTTAAAGGATTTGGGAAAATCTAAATTTTAGCATAACATACCATCTAGAGTCAGAAGGGAAGACAAAGAGGATCAATCAAATAATTGAATATGTGTTGAGAATGTATGTAATGGAAAATCCTTCTAGGTAGGAAGACTATCTTCATTTGGTTGAGTTCGTTTATAATAATGGGTATTAGGTATCAGTAAATATGAGTCCATTTGAAGCCTTGTATGGTAGGAGTCATAACATGTTAGTGAGTTGGGAAAACCTAGTAGACATAGTCGTTATTGGGACATCATTGCTAAGGGAAATGGAAGAGAAGATGGTAAAGATCAGACACAATTTAAAGGTTTCTTAGGACATGCAGATAAAGGCAAGGTATATAGGGAATTCAAAGCAAGTGAGCATGATCTTTTTAGGAGTTAAGGCTAAAAGAAGATCGCTAAGATTTGGAAGCTTCCCAAAATTGGAAATGCGATACTGTGGGCCATTTGAAGTTTTAGAGAGGATAGGCCCAATTGCATACATGTTTTCATTTCCTACATCCATGAGAATTCATAATGTATTTCATGTGTCTCTATTGAATAAGTATGTGCCTAATCCTAACCACCCGATTGATTGGACTATGATACAAGTGGAGAACGAAGGTGACTTTGAGGTGGATCCAATGCATATCCTGGACTGAAAATTCAAGGTGCTCAGGAACAAAGCCATTGACCTGGTAAAGGTCTAGTGGACCTACTATAGTCCTAAATATTCCACTTGGGAGCATGAGGAGGCCATGAAAGAGGTGTTTAGATTCCTATCCTAGCACCTAAGTATCTTGTTATCTAATGGTTTCCTTGTTGTAAATCAAATTAACAACTCAAAAAACAACATACACTTGCTGGAATAATCAAATCAAATAAATATAGTGGAAGCAATATTGGAAATCAAAATCTCAAACACAATACAAAAATATATTCTTCACATCAACTAAGCTTATAATTAAAATAAGTTCAAATCTTACAAGAGCTCCCTTACTGGGAAAATGGCTCCCCACAAATATACCCTTATGTACTGAAGGATACAACTTTGTCCTCTTCTCCACAAGCACATGGATGTACAATGGACAACCAAAGATCCTCAAATGTTCTATCTCTGGTTTCACTCCTAAGAATTATTCCTCTGGATTCTTGTCCCCCAATATCCTGTGAGGTTTCCTATTTTCCACATATACTTCTATGTTACAGGCCTCTACCCAAAGAAACATATGAAACTCCTAGTAATGTATCATATCTCTTGAAGAATTGATGATGGACCAGTTCTTTCTCTCCACAGCCCAATTCTACTGAAGGTTGTATCAGAATGTCAACTCCATCTTAATCCCTACCTCCTTGAATAAATCCTTGAATTCATTGGAGGTGTACTCTCCCCCATTATCCGACCTCAAGCCCTTGATCTTGTTTCCTGACTGGTTCTCCACCTGAGCCCTGAACTCCTAAAATTCACTGAAGACCTCATCCTTAGTCTTCATAAAGAAGATCTGGGTTTTCCTAGAAAAGACAAAACGTCACATAGTATGAATCTCCGTGTACTAATGCTATTGACATCCTTCCACTCTCATATAAATGTATAATATCTAATATCCCCTTGGACCTACTCTCACTGCTTGAAAAAATAGCCTCAACATTCTTTCCAAGTGCACACCCTCTACACACTCCCTACTACTCAGCACTGAACTATGGAAGACCTGTAATAATTTGCCTCAGAATCAACAATTCCTTGTAGTGTAGGTGTCCCAATATCTTGTTCCTAAGCTCAAATAGGATGTCATTTCCATGTACCAAAGCCTGAACATGCTTTCCCTGCAACATGTATAAATTTCCCTCTCTAACCCCAATGACCACTGCTTTGTTCGAGAGAGATTTATCTAGACTTATGAGTACCTACTCTCTCTAAAAAGTAATTCCAAAACCTCTATCCTCCATAGTTGAGGCTAAGAGAAATTTCTTATTCATTCTTGGTACATAAAGCACATCCTCGACATCAAACAAACCTCCTGACTCAACCTAGAACAACATTGTTCCCTCTCTCTTCACTGCATACTTGGCATCATCAACAAGATCCACATGAACCCATGAGTCCCTCTCCTTCAGATCGTTGAATAGCTATCATGATTCTATCATATGACAAGATGCACCATTGTCCAAGTACCACACAATCTTGGTAGATGTGATGGTAGAAAGGAAAGAAACTAATGAGAAATACTTCTCAAACTTCGTTGCAAACTCATCTAGCAGTGTCTCTGTTGATGTTGTTGTCTGCATATTTCATCTTCCCTTCTTCTTCTCCAGACAATGAGATGCATAATTTCCATTCTTATGACATGAGAAGCACTTGATTTTACCCGTTTCCTTATTCTTCCTCGGCTATGATTTTCCTCCACCACTTTTACCTTTCTTGTTGGAACCCTTTCCTTTTCCCTTCCTTGTCTTACTAACAAGGGCCATGTTCTCATCATACTTCCTTGCTTGTTTCTTTTAGAATCCTCCCGAGTCTCTTTCTGGATGTAATCATCCCAAAGCTTCTGCCAATCTAGGAGTTTTTCCTGAGCGTAGACTCCCTTGAAAAAAGGTTCCCAAGACTTGGGAAAACCATTCAATGCCACATTAATAAGCTTTGCGTCATATAATTTCTCCCCTATAGCTATAGGATGATCATGTACCCGAGTGATCCTCATGAAGTAGCTGGTAATATTGTTAGATCTAGACATCTGCATAGATCTAAGTTTATTCCTTAAGACCATATTCCTATTCATATTAGTGCTCTGTGATAAACCTACCAAGGCATCAAACATATCCTTGACCATATTTTCCTCGGATAAGTAAGAAATTAGATGATCATTCAATGAATACAAGATTACCCGCTCAAATTTTATCTCCTTATTCTAATGAACTTACAAATCTCGCAGATCTGTCAATGGAACAACTACTTTGTCCACTAACTCCCTGTTAGAACACTTAGAATTTTGAACTTTTATTCTTTTGTTTTTGCCTCTTAGTAATAAGATTTCACCCAAAAAACTTAGGAAATTTCCTTTTAATTAAATAAATCCTTGGTTCGTGTATATTAATAATGCGCTTACCATATCACTCATCTATGAGTTGCACTAAGTTGATCAAACGGTTCTTGTGATCTCTGGAATATAAAAGACGCCTTATTTTTAAAAGAAAGCCTTTAACGGTCACTTCGGAGCTTCGCGCTTTAGGAGTTTTAATAAATATAAAAAACAAAAACCTTGAATCTATGAAGTCCCGAAGACAATTCCTCGTGAAAATTTCTAAAAGGACTTACGGATGAGTCATAGGACACATGCCATTAAATCTTTTCTTGGGATGACACATGGCACTTATTTTCAACATTTGTGTCAAATGATTCACACGATTTCAAGTGACACATGTCACCCCTCATTTCTTGACATGTCACTAAGAATGACGTCATCTCTGCCACGTCAATCCGGGAGATTTCCCTTCAAGAGTTTAAAGAAAGATTGGGTTCACAACCATCGAAGTATTAAAGTGTCGGAGTATTGGATATCACAAAAAAGTAAAAGTGTTTCAAATAGATAATAAAACATTTAACAACTTTAATTAATCATGATTAATTATTAATTAATCACTCTGCAAATTCGGCCTTCGGGAAATTTCTCTTGTGCTACATCTAAAACTCCTGAACGCTAAATCGCCGAAGTACAAAACGCACTTTTAAACAAATGAAGTCTCGGAGCTCCAGAGCTCCAGATTCCGAAGCCCCGAAATATATATAACGGTTCAAATGTTTACTCTTGGAATTTAGCCTTCGGAGGATTTAAATCATCCTTCATCCAAAACCCCCCAATACCGAACTTCTTAAGTATTTAAGGATAATACAATAAATCATGATTAATTAAAACATAAAAGTGATTAATTAGAGATTAACTTCTCTGTGAATTCGACCTTCGTGAGATTTCTTCCCTCTAACATTCAAAACCTCCGAACTGTCAAAGTATTAATGACATTTATGATTGGATAATGTTAAAGAGTTGAGTAATTATTTGATTTTTCAGGTAATAAATTCCATTAGATTTTTAATAATCTCTTTGTCAGTAAATCAATACAAAGATTGATAGAATTTATGAATAAAACATTTCAAATCTCAAGTCATTTTACTAGTTGCAATTACAATTTTTCATTCAATAATTAAGAGCTTACAGACTTCTCTTGTTACAGGAAGGTTAATTTCATTTCCCTGAGGATTATGGCACCACACAAAGCTCCAAATAAGCAAGATGCATCCGTAGATGATTCCAATCCAAACACATATGTTCTATCAGACACCACTTCGTGAATTATAGACTCCATCAAGTCTTTGAAGTAGGTCTACGATATCTTAGAACATGAGATTCTTATCTGTTCGGATGATTTTTCCAAGGAAGAAGACGATTCCTTCTCAGTCAAGCTCAGATTGGTAGCATAGTCGGAACTGCACATGATTGTTGCATGACCTAAGATTACACCCTATAATGATATGATAAGTTGGGCTTTGGAGCACATCGACATTCAAACCAGAAGCGTTATCAGTTATCAGAATACCTCTGTCATCTCTTTTCGACTAGAGGACCTACAAGTAATGTATAAAATTTCTTCTACACCCAAATATACTTACAATGCAACATTTCTTTTGGATTTTGAGAGAAACGAATGCACTCAATTTGATAGAAATGGTCATGATATAATCAAGACTTGGTGGGTAAATCTAGCCAAGTTCAAAACCAATGCTCATGGTATGTATTCCACGACATCCTTGGATGCTCATATCTTATATATAGCCATGATGCTGTATGGTTTATTTGGGAGAAAAAACCCTGCGCATTTCTCAGTTGAGTGGGTGGCTATAATGAATGAAGTGGTTGAAGGCTATACTTTCAACTAGGTGAAAATGCTATCGGACAACCTAGCTAAGGAGGTTGCTAAGTACCAATCATTGAAATAAAAAGGGAAACATGCTACTTTTTACATGTCCGCATACATCATGGATTCCATTTGCTTCATGACCCCATTTCCCCTGGTGAACTAGAGTTGGACCCTCACTAGTTCTGAGCCTATACATTTCTATCACTCCAAACTATGGGAAGAAAATGCTAAAGATTTATTTTATGATATATCTCACAACATAGTAGTACCTATTCATGTATCTATCTATGGCCACTCACTGCCCACGATTTCAGAAAATATTATGGGAAAATTAGGCACATTTGTAGACTGGTACATTGAAGAGAACTTCTCTTACATTAGAGTGTTTGGTTGCTTCGTCCCTCCTCATGCCCTTCCAAAAATTTTACCCGACAGATTGGTGTGCCAAGAAGTGGCATACCAAACAGTAGTCGGAGGAATCATTAAGGAATTGAAATCGGCTCAGAAAAATCTATGGAAAACTTTTCCCATTTAGGTTGGTATCTTTACATTGTTAGATTTTGGTCATACCAAAGTCGAGGATGTAGCCTTGGAATTGTCAAATTAGTTGACATCGAATTCAAAAGACATGATCCACATAGCCTGGTAGAGAATCATTTGGCTCAATTCAACATGAAAATATACATCCATGAAGAGTCTCCGTATGATGAGGTTTTCAGGGGAGCTAGATCCTATGGAGAAGTTCAAAATAGATTTCATACTCTACCTGCTGTTCAACATGCTGGTTTCCTCATCTTTCAAACACATAGAAGAAACACCTTGCCAAATATTTTACAATGAGATTCAAGGCCCATTCCATATTCCCAGAAAGCTAAACCCACAGAATCTCAACCAAGTTTCTCCACTGAGAACAAAACTGAAGAAGTATTGAAGAGTTCAGACAGATTATTTAAAGAGATAAAAACATCACTGCTAGGTCTACATGATCAACAGATATTAGCCCACTTTGAAGCTTTCATGAAGCATGGACAAGTTTTCCCCCCTTCAACACCAGTTACTTCTGCTAATATCCCAAGCACAACAGGTCAAGAAAGCTCCATCGCAATTATCTCTGTTATTCCCTCATTAACTCCTTTAGCGACCAATTTTGAAATTCCTAGTTCGGAGTTCGTTCACATAGATGAACTTACTCCGATATTTCCTAAAGAAATTCCTCCCTCAAGTTTCTTTTTCAACAAGAAAAGAAAATCTATTATAAAGAAATAATCTCAACAAAAAGATGGAGTAGTTACTAAAAGGAAGAAAATAGTGTATGATGGAAAAGGCCAAAATGATCTTGAGTTTCCTAAAGAGGTTGTAGATTCACTAGGGGCCTTCTCCATTGCCAACCAATGGTCAGTGGATAATATGACCAAGCAACTGGAACAAAAATCTCTCTTGGTGGAAAAATTGCAGAATGAAATGCAAAGCACATAACACACTATCAGGAGCAAAATGAATCATGACATAGAGAAAATGAGGTTAAATTATCAACAACAAATGAAGCAATTACAGGAGAAACTTGAGTTGATTTACCAGAATTCGTAGACCAGCAAATCCATGACTACTTAGTGGACAATTTTATAGAACAGTGGCAGGCCAAATTAGTCTTAATGGAGAACACAACAATAGACATCACTGCTCTCAAAGAACAAGCATCTAAAATCAATGAGAAGATGAAAGTTATCCAACAGGATCTATATCAAAAGGTGGATACTATTCAGAAATTTTATTAGGCAATAAATAATTCTCTGAAAAGTATTTATGCGAAAGAAAAGGATGCCAGTGTGGCTAGATCCAAGTTTCA
This sequence comes from Picea mariana, assembly GCA_032191745.1. Classification (NCBI taxonomy): domain Eukaryota; kingdom Viridiplantae; phylum Streptophyta; class Pinopsida; order Pinales; family Pinaceae; genus Picea; species Picea mariana. Next base: position 12,360 of record JASDQU011378270.1, on the reverse strand, counting down.
GGAATTCATTATATGGAGGCAGAAATCCAATATCACTAGTCTCGCCCCTTTTTCACAATATGAACAAGTGAAGGGTGAAATGGCCTTGAAATTTTGGGAGACGAACCTAGAAGAAAGTAAGAATCTTTCCAGAGAGGCAAAGGAGACTTTTCTGAATACCCTGTCTTCCGTAGAAACAAAATTTGTTGAATTTGAAGGAAATGATATCTCAGAGGCACTTGGGAAAATAGAAATAGAAATGAATAAGTAAAACTCCAGAAAAAATAAGGAAAATATTCAATATGTCATCCAAAAGATGAATCAAATTGATTTGCTCAATACTAATGAGTTGTTGGTGAAGCCTAATCTACAATATCAAATTACATCCTAGGTAGTAAAGAAGATCCAGGAGAAGCTACCACTAGTACACAAGAAGGTGTTTTCCTTCGAATTGAACGAGAACATTGAACCTTCAAGATTTGTGGTAGCCTTGATGGATATGTGTACCCATTTCAATGAATAGAGGAAAGTAAGTGCGTCTAGGCTCAAATGAAGCACCAACACATCAAACCATAACTCAACAATATCCGCGTTTGGTTTTTCCATTTAGATTGTATTCTATATCTAGAGCAGATATTGTGGAAAGTCTAACTACTTTTAGTTGAGACAATTTTTGTATAAATAGATAGATCTTATATCTATTGCGGGCTGCTTCTGGCCTAATGTAAAAGAGAGAACGTATTGAATATTAATACAAGAGCAGACAAAGATTCTAAGTTTTGTTTCATTTGAGTTATGTGTTTTTCATGTGTTTCCATCTCTTATTAGTTTTCTTCTGTAGTTCTTGAAGAGAGAATGATTACAATTTAGTAATACATCTACTGTGATCTTAATACATCAGAAGTCCATTCAGTTACAATTTTTCCTCAGTTTTTACTGTGAGTAAAAATAAGACCCGCGATCTGTTTGAATTGTTGCATTCTTAATCTTTTTTCAAGGTTACATCTTCTATTTTTTTTCTACTGCAAATGAGGTAAGACTTATCTGTAATTGATACCTTGCTTTATTTTAACAGTTTTGTCAATCATTTCTACATCATTTTAAATTAAATTTACAACTCAGATAATGAGATACTTCCTTTGTACTGTCTTATCATAAATCTCACTTAAAGTTATTTCTCAGAAAACTGAAGGTAGAATAAAGCACTTATAAAAAATTTCATTTAAATCTTTGATTCCTGAAATTATTCTTCGAGCCTAGAATCAATCTTAGGAACAACATCTTTTTGGTGCCATTGTCGGGGACGGAGAAAAAAAATCATTTTTCCCTGGGAGAACGACAAAGTTAAATTTTTGTATTTGATGGTGAAAAAATATTGAATACGTGGATAAGGCTCACTTTATATTTCACTTGGTGACTCCATTGTAGGCAAAGCTAACATTCAGTTGAAAAAATACTAGGAAAAACCTAGAAGAAAAGCAGACTACGCCAATTTCAGATCTTGAAAAGTTGTTAAAACAGAAGGGATATCTCAGACAAACTTCTGCATGAGAAGGTAAGATCTACCAACCGAAGGTTACGCAAGTTAATGTTAAGATTCATGCTGAAGAACTAAGTATTAAAGAAAAATATCAACAAGTTCATTCTACAGAAGCATCAACAAGTAAATCTGAAGTTAAATTAGAAACTCCAGAAGAAATTATTCCTGAAGTAAAATTTGAAACTATCCAGACCCCCCCCTATCTCGTTGATAGATACTTTTATCATCGAAAAAAAAGAATCATTTTCAATCCCTAATATCATTTGTACAAAACTGATTCTTTCTCTTCCCGAGGTAAAAGTTTTTGTTTCCAAAAAACCTGAAGATTACTTTTTATACTCAGATTCATCTCCTATTGATTTTCCTATCTATACATCTGGTAAATCTGGGAGACCGATTTCAAGTTATATTCCCCCCCCTCATTTAGATCTTCCATCACCTTACGATCATCCAGCTGAACTTCATTCACACCGTCCTGAAACAGTCGAAATTTTAGTAGATCAATCTTTTGAAGTTTTTGATAATCTTATGTTTAGTCCTCGAATTTCTTCTCCTACACTTTCAATGGATGGTGCTGGAGGTGCCGGTGGTGGAGGTATCATAGGTGGAGGTGTTGGTGGACATGGAAATATACCAGTTCATCCTCCAAGGATCTTTGCCAAGGTCACTTCTAGATATGCTCCCTTGGCTCTTCCTGCTATCCTACATTATTTACCTGACAATTACATGAAGAGCCTCCCTAAATTCATAGGTGAAGGGGATTTGACAACAACAAATCATATATCCTTTTTTGACTAATTCACTGATATCCTTGGTGTTGAGCACGAAGATGTTTACATGAGACTGTTAGTACAAAATTTTGAAGGACATGTAAGAACTTGGTTCAAAGTACTTCCAGTGGACGCTATACCATCATATAATGATCTAGAAACTTCCTTCTTAAGGCAATGGGGTGAGAAAAAATATCATCTATATTACTTAACTGAATTCAGAGCCTTGAGAAAGAAAACATATGAAACATTCCTAGAGTTTATTCAAAGATTTAATAAACTTTATCACAATATCCCGACTGTCGTTAAACCTTCTCAACCAGCTGCAAAAGTCACTTTTGCAAGGGCTTTTGATTCTGATTTCACTCTACTTTTGAGAGAAAGAAGAAACATTACTTTAGTAGGGATGCAAGATGATGCTATAGAGATTGAATCCAATATGATGGCATCCAGAAATTTGAAAACTAAAATTGAGATGGGAACAAGAGAACCTAGGCATTTTAAAGAACAAGCAGGACCCTTTGGCTCTGGAAAAATTTCTTCAGAGGAAAAAATGGATGAGATGGAAAAAATTATTAAAGACTTATCAAAAAAAAATTCCAGGATGTAAATGGAAAAATCCAAACCTGATTCATATGCTAGAAATCAATTCGGGAGAAATCCTAACATAAATCCTCAGATACAACAAAGGCAAATAAAAAATGAGGAACAAAAGATC
>JASDQU011378269.1:3642-23908 GCA_032191745.1 Picea mariana | reverse complement strand
TGGTTGTCCTCATCCATTGGAGAAAATGTGTCTTGGATCAATCTATGTATATCATCTTCCATATTTGAATCACTAATGTTATATCCATCCATATCATCATTAATAACTTGATTAGCAGCTTCAATATTCTGATCTTGAAGTTCATCTCCATGTAAAGTAGTATTTCTGCTAGTACTTGGCAAATAACTCTCTGAAGTTCGACACTTTTGGGGCATCGTCTATATATTTAAAAACAACATAGAAAAGTTAGTGTGTATAGAAAATATAAAAATCTCGATAAGAAATATTACTAAAATTCATGATACTGATTATTACAGAGAATACATTAAATATTGAATTCTCTTACCAAGGGACGATATTCATAACCCCCCTCGGCGTGCCCCTTCTCCCTACAATGTTTTTGGGCTGTTGTTATTAAAAGTCTTCTATTTTTCAAGCCTCTACAATCATAGAAAAGGAAATAAMATTTTCCATCACCCCTCACCTCTAATGTCGCTCTTAACCGAGCAAGTTTCCTGTCATTTTCGTTCATTGTGACAAATCCTTGTCCTGACAAGTAATTGTCTTACGTACACCATACCAACCATTAAATTGTCAATTTTTGTATATTTTGGCTACTCCTTTCGATTATGATATGTTTATTTGCAGTGGCCTACATCTTTATAATAAGGTCATATGTGTAAAAATGTTTTCTTTATATAATAACGACATATATACCTAACATAAGTTTAGGGTTAGTGTTTATGTATATTATTAGTCCCTGCTAAAGCAGGGAATATAGCACTTTCTCTGTCATTCATATGTACACACCAGATCACATCAACCACAACGTTTAGCCTCGGGTTTTGTTTTGCATGCTTAAATAATGGAAATTCTCGTACTTTGTTTTGCAAAAGGTATAGACCCGATCACGTCAACCACAATATTAAGTCTTGGGTTTTGTTTTGCATGCTTAAATAATGGATGATCTCTCGTACATTAATAATTATATGTAATATCAATAGGATATCTTTTCACTAATGCCAACCTACCCATTATTTATTACAATATGTTGAGAATAGCAAAGAATTTACGCAGAAAAGGGAAATGTTATTAATATTTCTCTTAATTTATATGTAGAAGAGGGAAATGTTGAGGATAGAAAATAATTTATGTGGAAGAGGGAAATGTTACAATATATTGCAGCTATTACCCTTGTTGTTATAAACATGATTTTCCTCCCTATCTTATATATACCATAACTTATCATTTATCAATATAACAATCAACCTCAATATTTTATTCATGGAGACTTATTCCTTCATTTAATTGAATTAGTAAGTGCTAGCTGCCAACCATTAGGTGTGCAAGTATCCCAACCATTACTGTCACTGTTATATTATTTTCAATTTATGAAAGTGTGATCCCTTTTGGGTACTAGGGATGTAACAAGTGGTATCAAAGCTTCAATCAAGATTTGTTGGTGTTTTCTTGTTAGGTATTAAAAATTAAAAAAGAGCAGAAAATGACAATCAATTACTATCATTTCACCGATCAGGGTTGAGTTTCAAGAGCAATTCCATATCTTTATCAATGAAGAGAGAGAGAGATTATAGCTACAATTGAAGGGAAAAGGGTATGTGGATTCCATAAACCTAGAATATATGGAATCCACATACCCTTTTCCATAGAATATACTAACTAGATCCAAAAACCAAAGACATGAAATATGGTACTACACATATTATAATATATTATCAAGGAAAAAACAAGATAAATGAAATTTGGACATTTGAAAAAAAAATTACAAGTTAAATGAGTACATCAATAAAAAATAACATACTAACCTTGCAAGTTCAAAATCCGAGCTATGTAGATAGAGAATTGGATTTGTTCAATCAGAGGGTGACGGAAAAAATAAACAGCTCAAACAAAAGCCAAGAACAGTGTCACAACTATAGAAATTGTGTCACAAAGTCTCTTAAAGTCTGTATATATAGATAAAATAGTCAACTAGCCGTTAACACCGACCAATGAAATAGGCAAAGTTTTCATCACTATTGCCACGAACGTTTGTCGCTATAGCGATGAACCTCCCGACTAGATTTAAATAAGATTTTCGTCGATATTGTGATGAACTTTCGTGGAAATAGAGATGAAAATCCCGCCCTGTTTAAAAAAAATATGAAACTAGTTGAAGCGTGGAAAATTTTCGTGGAATAATCTGCCCATATGTAGTAGTGTATGGATCTATACTTCCATGACATGAACTGATCGTAGCCATGAAAAATACACAGTGGATATACAATATGACAAGACATAGCCACAAACCAATACAAAGTGGATCTATGTGACAGTATATGTGTCAATATTCAAGAAAACTCTTACGCAACCTAGGTAAAGTACATATCAGAGTAATCATTGAGATCCAGTAAGGACTATTAGGATTTTTTGAAGGAATTTTGGGTAGCGCTCCCTTGCCCACTGTTAGGGAGTGCTAGTGCTCTGTATCCTCCTTTGGGAGAGCGTTGAAATGATCTGTGCACCCTTTTGGGGGAGCGCTGGCCTGCTTGAGAAAATTTTGGGTTGTTGACGAAAATCAGGAAAAAATCCCCTTCATCTTGGAAATCAGTTGGATTCGAATATGAGGTCAAGGCTGGTTCTTATGGAGGATCCAAAACTGAAGGAGAAATATCCTCAACCTATCAGTCTCCAATCTTATATAAGGATTCCTCCTCATGGTGAAAAGGATATGGCAGTTTAGAGGCATCAAACTTATGATCTCATAAGGGAGATTTATCAGTGAAAGTTATATTCATTTTGATGGTGGATTATTTGAGCAAGGGGATGGAAAAAGAGATCTTGGTGAAGTTGTTTCATCTACATCTATGGTTGTAATCACTTTTCTTTGTTTTCATTAATATAAATATGTGCTTGGCCTGTTTCCTTTAAGGTTTTGTTTATTCTACATGAACTTGTCTCTATTAGATAGATCTGATTTCAATCTAATCTTAGTAGAATAAGAATCTTGCTCTGTCTTTGTTTGTTCTGTAGGACTTATCGAGGAGCTTGGGGATCAAATCTCAACTCGGACTGTGCAAGGATGAACATCATTAAAAAGGTACTCTTTTCTTCCTCTTCTCTATACATTAGTTTAACTGTATTTAAAATGATGTCAGTGGCCAACGTTAGCACTCTTTCTGTATTGGTATTAGGATTCTAGATCCCAAGAGGGAATCCACTTGGGGTTTTTTTTCTATAGTACTTATATATATGAGATGTATATGATTGTAAAAGGGTTCTCAGTTCTTGCCATTGTTGGGTTGGGTTGGTTAGTTTTAATAGGTTGGGTTTTGTTGTTGTTAATCAAATGTTGTACATGTAATCTGTATACAGTTTTGGTTAGATAGATCTCTGCAATATGAGTCCGGAGTCAGAAGTCTGTAAAAAAGTACCAAGTTGTGTCTCTGAGATTGTATTTGATAAGTTCTGAATATAATAGATGAAGAAGGACCTAAAATTTTGAAATATAATGTGTCATATTGTATTTATTCTTATGCATTGGATATTTACAATACTTCTTTATGCTTGATAATATCAATATGATGTCTTTTTGTATGAATGTTTTTTGCAACTTAAGTATCTTCATTTCTTGTATGAATGAGTTCATATCTGGTCTTTAATTGGTCTATTTCTCACAAGATCATGGTGAATATTGAAGGCTCTGGGAACCCACCCAAGTATTCTCCTTTCCCTTCCCTATCCTTCTATATTGGTTGTGATTCGGGTGAGAATTTTTCTCTTCGGAGGAGATGAAAATGCCAGTGCTCTAGACTACATGATACCTTTTGTTGGTAGCCTGAGAAGGACCCTGGTCTGATCAATTCTGCGCCAACAAAATGGTTTTGTTTCTGGGACCTACGTTAAAAGGGAACCTATAGGGATAATACTTCCACATATTCACATATCTAATATTCACCTATAGTGGGAGAGAAATTGTGATGCCTTCATATGGAAAGAAGTGGAGCTGAGAGGAAAATATGTGAAAGGCACATGGGAGGTAGTCTTTTACTCAGAGATATCGTGCAACCAATACAAGATATTCTGGGTTAAGTTCCTAGAAGAAGTTTTCCACTGGATATATAGGCCCGAAGAAGCTCCGAAATTCCATGAAAGAGTCAATAAGACATGTGCTTGGGATACAAAAAATATAGAAGCACTTTATTGGCTAGATAGACCAGTAACATGAGAAATCGATCTATGGTTCAATACCACATTATAAGGATACATTATCGAGTTTGCAACTTATAACCATCAATCTTTTTCATGATCATAATCAAATTTCAAGAAAGACACAAGGGGAAGACTATTGAGTGAAATCCCCTCGTGGATTAATGTTTTTTTGATGGAAGAGGGGATGTTGACTATGCCCCCACCTTAGATGGTAGCGTAAACACCCTCGCTTGGGGTGGGGTGAGTTTGAGGTGGAGCCATGGCATGAGACAGGGGAGAGGGTTCTTTGAAAAATGGGGGAAGCAGGAAGAAATGGACTCAAGAGATGAGAGAGCCTTGAAAAGAGCCACCATAGTTGAGAAGTGGTGGTGTGGTAAGATAAAGAAAGCAGAAAAATAGTTAGATAAATTGTGGAAAGAAGTTAGACTAGGAGAAGTAGAGGAAGGATAGATGGAAGAGTTGTGAAATATGAGAAGACAGGAAAGACTGGCCAATCAAATATTAAGTGAGAGAGAATCATAGAGAGAAAGAAGTCTCTAGGAGGGTGGACAAGAAAGAGAAGGTGTAGAAGCAAGGGAGAAGGAAGTCGGCATGGATCTTGAAGAGGAAAGAGAAGATTCAATCCCGATGCTAGGAAATATCGGGAATATTGTTGAAGAGACCACTCAAGAGGAAGAGAACAAGACCCCCCAGATCAAAGAAGCTCTCCCCGAATCCAGTTGCACCAACCCCGAATCACCCATACCCCAAGTGTCTTCTATACAAGTGGTAAATTCAATACTACTGTCTCAGGCTATGCATGTTCCAGTACATCTAGTTAGTCAGTCACAACTGGGAAGTGCGAGTATAGAGAGGTTATTGGGATCCCTTGGTAGGTCACAACTAGGATCGTTAGGTTTTATTTTGATAGGAGTAGCAAGATAAGAAATGGTTGGTAATGAGGGAGTTTCGATTGCTCGAGACCCATAATTTTAGGGTAAAGGAGACGAAAATGTTGAGCAAAATTGGTTCTTTTGTGAAGTAATTTGGAGGTCCAGAGGGAATCCGGATGCAAATAAATTGGTTGAATTCCATACTACTTTGAGAGGTCATGATCTCAAATGGTACATGAATTTTATTGATTCAGGAGCGCCGAGAATGCAAGGTCAAGCATTCACACTTGACCATGTATGGACAAAGTTCATAGTGGAATTTAAGCTACCTCAGTCAGAATAACAAGCTCTATCTTAATTGCATGAGATTCAACAAAGAGAAGGTGAATCAGACTGGGAATATAGCCAGAAGTTTAAAGATTCTATAGGGATGTTAGTGCATCCAATTCATGAGGAACATCAAAGAAAATGTTATATTCATGGATCTCTACCTCTGACACGAATTATGTTAACACAACAATGGATAACCACTTTGACAGATGCCTTGGAACAATCAATGAATATTGAATCCATGGTAGGATATATAGGGATCCTGAGAGTGACCATACCCCCATCAGATGCAAATTTGGCATAATTACAAGGGCAAATATCAATATTTACAAAAAATATTCAAGAATCAGCGATACCTAGACTAGGACGACCACAGGTCTGGTGTATCGGATGTTACACAGAAGGACATCTGGTGAATGAATGTCCATGAATGAGGGGAATGGGACCTCCTCATAATTCGATGGGACCCTCACTAGGACCCATGGGAGGAGTTGTGTAAGTATCTATGAATTTACCATTCCATAACCCCACCCCATATCATGCTTTTCCAAGTAATCAAGCAGTGCCAATAGTTGAGTATTGCGAGATTTTCCAAATCCATGGGCATGGGCTGAGACAGTGCCCCATTATTCAGAAGTATTCAAAATTATTGAATATTGTACATTTTGATTTTTGCACATCTACCACACATACTACCAATCAGTGTAGAGCGTTGGATGCACTTGCAGACAGGTTGGATTGAAAAACATTGAAGGTGAATGAAACCCCTTAGGGACCGAGAAGAGGTCGAGGAGGTGGAGCCAAAGGAGACATCAGAGGAGAAAGAACCAGGGGAAGAGGACCAATTAGATTCTACAACTTTTATGAGCAAGGCCACATGGATAGAGACTGTCCTCATCCGAGGCGACCATGGTGCTCTCACTGCAAAACCAATGGGAACACAATTGAAGATTTTCCAGAACTAATTGAAAAATGGGAAGATCAGGCACGTCAACAAGGAAATAACCTCATCAGTTCACATATCAATATATTTATTAAAGGAAAAATACCCAACCCTAATATCGTCACTCGAGGAGGGGAAAAGAATGGCGCTGATGCTGATAATTTACCTCATTTATACCCAGGATGGGGTGACACGTTGCGTGATGGAGCCACGCAGGATCAGGTCAGGACGCAATATTAATGCATTGACCAACCACTATCCCCTCAGACTTTAACTCTCCATGGATCAGAGAAGACACACTCATGCGATGAGCCCCTTCGTGCAAGGGAATGGTACATGCCATCAACGCACTCACCAGTAGGTTTTAATGGCTATGGTGGTCATGTTAACCCTCCTCTTTATCACCCAAATCGACAAAACAAATCGACATTCTCCCTTCGCAGCATCCGCTCCACTAGAACAACAACATTTCATCAGCATTTCATCCAGTCCACTGGACCAGCCGCAACACGCTGTGGCCCCGCTAGAGTTCCAGAGCAGAGCGACCCATTTGGAAAGAACCCTGGTCATCTACCGGACCATGCCCAGAGCGAGAGGGAAGCCACGTAGGGGAGCTTCCTGGTATACGTCCGAATCTTGATGCTAGAGAAAAAAGAAATCCGAGAAGGCAATAGCAATGGCAGCCATCCGAAGGCACACAAAACCACGAATGCCTCTGATAGCGTACATGGAAGAAGTTACCTCAGAGGATGGCTTGGAAAGCTTCCCCGAGCACACTTTGTTCACAGTGTCAAATAATTGGAGCCCACCTTCAGAGTTTGGTTCAGACAGCAAGCCTCTTCCTGTGAGCATTCTGCCTGGCCCCAGAGCCACCAACCTAGAGGAGCCTTACACCACCTGCTATATAGAAGAGGATATTCCTCCTGAACCACCCATGGAGGCAGCACTACAATCCCACAACCAACAGGTGCATGCGCATCACGATGCAACAGAGACCATACCCCCAGTGTCCATCGATAGCCACAGGCAGGAGCAACCAATCTTCACTGACACGGGGTACCTCACGCTGATTTTCGAGTTGAGGAGTCTGTTAGATGATCAGGTCTTTCACCTCTCCCGAATTGACCAGAGACTCAACCTGATCTTCATGGCTCACTCCAGAACTCTTCCAAAGAGGCAATTCCCAACATGCATGCAGGCTTATGTGTTTCCAGTAGGGTGGCGATAGCACAAGGACGAGGACAAGCGCACAGGCTCAAAGGTTCAATGAAGTTCGTGGTTAGAATTTTCTTTTTCTATTATGAACTAGGCTTCGGGCTAGTTAGCTCTTAGTTTTATTAGAACCAGTGCATGGCATACAATTTAAACTTCATGACTAATAGTCCTGGTTTCCTTCGGGCAGGACGACACACTGTTAATTTTGTTAATTTTGTTAGCTGGGAGACACATGGCAGGGGATTTCCCGCTGTCCCGGTTTCTTGTTTAGGCGGGATAGCTGGCATCACAAATGGTTACTATATTTTTCTTATGCTAATATAACAGGTCCCATCCTTTTTTACTTTAAAAAAAAAAAATTTACTTCATTTATAGAAAGTAGTGCCTAAGGAAGATATGTATGATCCTTTGAAACATAAGTTGTTGTTTAAAAATTCCATAGAAGTATATTAGAATATCCCTAGCCCTGAGATGCAAGAGAAACCCCCTCAGCCTACTTTTTACCCTAATAGTGCGCAAGTTCTTGCTTCATCCCCTGCACCCAAAAACCCTTTAGTCATGATGAGACAACCTGAGCAACCACAAAATGTAGTCAACCTTTGGTTTTAGTTATTTTCTGATATTCTTGGGAATGGCCAATTGATAGAAAAGTCATGCAATGAGTTGCACCTAGATCTAGGGAATGAAGAATATATAGAAGCAAGAATAAGGACTAATATTCCTGAGAAGAGTACTCGGAGAGTGCAGAGAAGGAAATTACAATCTTGAAAAGAGTTTAGGTTAGTAGCCCATCTAGGCGAGTTTGAGATTAAGGATGTTATGTTAGATCTAGGATCTGATGTTAACATACTTCCTAAAAATACTTGGGAAGCCTTAGGAAAACCCCTGTTGACATATTCCCCGATCCAGCTAAGAATGGCCAATCAATATTGTATTTTCCCAATAGTAAGACTGGAGAATGTGGAAATAGATGTTGTGGGAGTGAAGACTGCAGTTGATTTTGAAGTGATAGAAATCATGGGGGATAATGACCCTTATCCTATAGTACTTGGTATTGATTGGGACTATGAAAACTATGAGGTGATTGACCTAAAGAAAGACATTATTAAATTGAGGAAAACGAAATCAAAGTAGTTCAACCCTTGGATGTGTACGTAGACCCTCAATACACGGAGCCAACAACCAACAATATGGAGGGAGAAGACTTGGATCAGTTGTACAGTGAACAATAGGAACAACTAAAGATTAAATAAATCCTACTATTGATGGATCAATAAGTTGGAGGAGCATACAATCAGTGGATGAAGATTCAGAACTGGAATTTGATAGTTTGCAGAAAGGTTGAGATGAAAGATTTTCAAGAATATGCACAATTGTTAGGGAAATCGGATGGGTTGGAACCAAGTTCAGAGAACACCTAATATATGATGGTACCTTAGGACTTGACAGTTCTCTGGTTAGCATTGAATAAAAGGTAGTGGAAGATCAAAGGATATCACTGTTGGATTTATCTCTCTAGGAAGCCCCTGCCAGATGGTGGGCCAATCACAAATCCTTACTCAAAATTGGGATGATGTGAAGCAAGCTATCAAAAATAGATTTCAATATAAGAAGCAACTGGAATCAGAGATGAAGACAGATTTCCAAGTTGTGCAACTGTTCAACGCACAGTCTGATCCTAAAGCACATATTGAACAATGTGTTACACAGTAACAATTTTCGAAAATACCATCTCACTTATGGGTTCAAGTATTTCCCCATTCACTAGGTCCAATTCTGAAATCTTGGTTCATGTATGAAGAAACCAGAAGATAAACCAGTGACTGGAAAACATTGGCATATCACTTTTGCAAGGAATTATCATTTACAAGTAAGTACCCTAAGCTTAAAGTAGTCCTGCAAAGAATTAAATAATTCCTTTTTACAGACATTAGTAAACAAAAAATAGACCTAGTGGTATGCGCAAAGCATTGTCAAGAACTTCAGTCTAATCTTCACCTAAACTTGGACAAGAGAACTATAGAATTCTATAAGATTGAGAAGGATTTGGGAAGCCCAGATTTAGAAGAATTGAGAAACTTATCCATTAAGGAGACAGAAGGGAGTAGAGAAATCCAGAACAACATAGCCAACCAGACTAATGGTTCTTATAATCACCCATTAAAGTTGCACAAATTCAATATAGGGACCATAAAGAAACCTAATATGACTACGGTAGGAGATTACTGGGATGAGAAAACTAGCCAAGAAGTACATAGTTTGTTGCGAGAGTATGAGGATTTGTTCTCAAAAACATTTTTCGAAGTTAAAAGGGATTAAAGGAGCTATGGGAGAGATGAAAATTGAATTAAAACTTGGATAAAATCCTATGAGGCATATACCATATTTCCTTAACCCCAGAGTGAAAGAGAAGGTTAAGAGGGAAATAGGCAAGATGTTGGAAGATGGACTTATTTTTGCAGTGGAAGAAGTAGAATGGGTTAGCCCAATAGTCATCCAGAGAAAGAGAGGCACACAGGACAATAGGGTCTGTGTAGACTACAAAATCCTTAACTCTGCCTATGTGCATGACACTTTCCCAACACCTTTTAATAATGAGGTGCTAGAATAGGTTGCGGGGAAATAATATTACTCATATACAAATGGATTTCCGAGGTATCACCAAGTAAGGATTGTTGAAGAGGAAAAAAATAAGACCACATTCATAACATAATGGGGATCATTTGCATACAATGTGATGCCATTCAGCCTAAAGAACGCCCATGCAGTTTTCTCCAGGATTGTAATAGCTTCTTTCCAAGATTTTATTCACAAGTTTATAGAAGTTTATATGGATGATTGGACGACATAAAATCTACTCAAGGAACATGTAGCGCTACTGCGTTTGATGTTTCACAGATGTAGATAATTTCATATATCATTGAACCTCAGAAAGTGTATCTTCTATGTGCCACATGGAAAAAATTTAGGCCACATAGTATGCCGAGAGGGAGTATCGGTAAACCCAACCAAAGTTGTGGTTATTGTGAACATTCTACCATCTACCAGTGCTAAGAAGTTGTGTTCCACGTTGGGGCATAGAGGGTACTATCACAGGTAGATGAGAAGATATGCAAATATCAATGCACCTCTAAAAATCCACTAAAGAAGGTCGAAGTGTTCCAATGGACCCGAGAATTTGATAAATCATTCGAGACCCTAAAGGAGAAGCTCAACACAACAACTATTATGATATTTCCAAATTGGGAAAATGAATTTCACGTGCATGTAGATACATCAGGTATTTCCATGGGAGCCATCTTAGTGCAACCAGGAGATGGAGCCATGGATCATACTATCTAGTTTTCTAGCAGGAAGTTGTCACAAGTTGAATGCAACTATACAATGAAAGAAAGGGAGGGTTTATCTATGATTTATGCTTTGCATAAGTTAGACATTATTTTTTAGGTTCTCATTTTAAGTCATTTATTGATCATTCTACATTAAAATATCTAGTTAACAAACCTGTGTTGGAAGGGAGAATTTGTCGATTGTTTCTACTGTTTCGGGAATTTTCTTTTGAAGTGATCATTAAGTCTGGAAGATGTAACATAGGGCCTAATCACCTATCGATATTAGAGTCAGGGGAAAGTGGTGGAGCAGTCAATGATCATCTCCCAGATGAAGACTTGTTTCGGTTTGAGGCCAGACCAGAATACCTAGAAGACATAACAATATTCTTAAGTATAGGGGTCTACCCAGAAATGCCATATGGTGGTTAGAGCAGCGAACTATCAATTGATTATAGGGAAATTTTGTAATTTGGGACTAGATAGTATCCTCAGAAGATGTGTCTTATATCATGAAAGACAAGATATATTCTGGGACTTCCATAATGGAGTTATGGGAGGTCATGTTGGAGGAAAGGCCACTGCACACAAAGTTCTCCAAGTTGGACTATGGTGGGCCACGCTCTTGAAGGATGCAAAGGCATATGTTAGATCATGTGATGTTTGTCAAAGAGTGGGTAAGGAATATGAGGCATCATTTATTCAGGATTGTTCGACTGATATTGATGCTAGGTTCATTTTTGAAAATATTATCACTCGGTTTGGATGTCCTAGGAGTCTTCCAATGATCAGGGAGCTCATTTTATCAGTAGTACAATAACAAATATTACAACAGATTTCTTGATACAACATCATAAAAGTAGTCCCTACCATTTGCAATCCAATGGAATAATGGAAGCGTTTAACAAAATTATGGATAGAGGATTAACGAAGGTCTGTTGTGCAAACATAAGAGATTGGGATGACAGAGTTCCAACAATACTATGGGCTTATAGGAAAACCACAAACAAACTCCATAAGTACACTCCATTTCATCTAGTTTATGGGAAAGAGGTCATGGTACCTACAAAATTCATTACTCCAAGTTTTCATATTGCATAGTTTACAAACATGTGAGACGATGAATAAGTTTCACAGAGAGTCATGGACTTACAAGAACATGAAGAGACCAAGTTTTTAGCAAACTTCCATCAGAGAGTTGAGAAAGAAAGGTAGAAATATTGGCATGACAAACACATTAAGACCAAAGTATTTTCCCAAGAAGATAAGGTCCTAACTTATGACAATCAATACTAGAAACATCCAGGCAAGTTTCACATGCATTGGTGGGGTCCATTTATAGTTGCAGATATCTGACCTTCTGGAGCAGTCATACTTGCGCAACTAGATGGTATGTTGCATCAAGGATGGGTGAATGGAACTTTCCTGAAACCTTATCTATATCCAAGCTGAGATAAAGGATTGTTTCTCTAGTCCGAAGGAGCATGTATAGTAGTTAGAATTTAATTTTCTTGAAAATTGTTGTGAATTCAGTTAATAAAGTCGAAGAGTGCATTGTTGTGCCACCACATGTAGTTCATTTTTCTGTTTAAATGTTGTTTTGATGCATAACTTCTTAATCAACAACGTGGGATTAGAAGCATCAAGAACCTATTAATGGAAGTCATTAATATGACGGTGACCCCTTTGTGGTCGGAGGGAGAGAGAATACAGATGCAATATGAGTCCATGTGCCACACGAACCCAATCCATTCACAGCCTTTATTACTACTACAATACCCTATCTGAAATCAGTTAATCCATAAAGCCACGATACGCAAAGATTCCATCGGTATTCATGCCAATATTATCATTCGTTAAATGGTATGGTCTAAAATCGGCCAGGGCCCTAACCAACTTGCCCAGTAAATTCTGATATCACCCAAGAGATTTACCCCGTTAACTAGTCCCATAGAACAACTCAGATCCAAGTTGTGTCTATAGGGTAATGATGAATAACAGTTATTATAGAACTTGCCAGCTCAACCTGGGTATAAGGGTCCGATAACTCGATGTAGGATGGATTTTTTCCTAGAATGAACATAGATATTTATGAATTTTGAAGAGTGAGAAAGCATGTGTAAACCCTCAACCATTAGTTGTGATCCCCAATACCTGTTTCCCCTGTCTAAATTGTTGATAGTTCAGACTGACCATTCTGAGAGATACAGGGAGACGAAGTGTCATTTCTAAGGATGCATTACCAAATGACCCCTATGACCCTGGGGTCGAGGTCGTGGGAGATCTCAAGGGGAAGGTGGAGAAATTCAAGCTCCTCGACCTTGACTTGATAGACCAGGTCCTTTTCCCTCTTATGAACATAGATGTTTTCTGGAGTATCGCTCCAGATGAGTTGGGAGGCATGTAGTTTGTGCCGAATGCTGACTTTATCAATTTGTTCAATTATACCATCATGAACCTTAGGGAGTTACCATTTTTCGGCACCATTCGGGAAGTTGCGAGGTCTACCAAGTTTATGATCAGTAGGGTGCATGACAGAAGTCTATGGTTGGACAGGAGATATCCAATCCACATAGAAGACATCCACCAACTTACTGGACTACCCCTCAATGGTGAGGATGTGTCCAAAGGTTTCCAGGGTCCCAACAAGCATGGAAAGAAGAAGGGGAAGACCAACCTATATGAGAGGTTTCACACACATAGGGGGGCCACACCACCAAGATCAACCCCATACTACCTGAGATGGTCAGGACCGGTTTCTACATCATTTCTAGGAAATTTATGAGGTCCTACTACAAGGGATAATGCACACTAGATGCTTTATCAGTGGCATATTTTTGTGCCAATGGCGTTGTCTTCAACTGGTGCAACTACCTATTGGAGGAACTCCTCATGGCCTATGAGGAAGCCCAGGAGAAAGGTGGTACTTTCACCTACGGATACTTGTTTCTTGCATTTTCAATGCTCAAGTTGACGCCACCTGTCAGAAGACCATTGGTGTCGGAAGATAAGGGGTGCTTGGAGAAAATGTTTGAGCCCTGAAATTCAAGGGAGGACTCGTAGAAAACCTCCTTCAACAACACAACGTTCTCCAAGTCGTACAATAGATTAATTGATGCAACACAGAGGTTGCACATTTCACATGAGATGCTTAACTGCAGTACACAATACATAGCATTAAACATGAACCGACACCATATAGTTGTGTGGCCAAGGTATGCCAATAGGGAGCACTTCCATTCACATATGTTGTCATTCTATTTGGATGAAGAGGCCTTCGACAAGGAGGTTATGTCATGGCCTAGAGTCAAACACAATTTGCACAAGCCAGGGATGCATTATGTTTTTCTTGTCGAGCTGATGAAGAATAAAGGTCAGGAAGTAGAGGTAGGACCGAGCTTAGGCCCGAAGGTACAAAAGAAAGAGTCTCTGGCACAAACAAAATCCGAAGAAAAGGAGGAGACACATCCACTGGAGTGCAAGAAGAGAACACTTCTGATGTTCCCACAACTACCAAAGAAAGTGATGTTGACATGTAAGGATGTCAATGATATCCTTAGTGCTATGTTCATCAAAGAGACAGTGGCTAAGAAACAAGTGATCTAGAACCCATGCAACTTGATCCCTAAAAAATATTAGAGCAAAGACCAAAACTCTCTGGTCCAAACCAAGAGATACCCAAACAGATACTAGAACTCTTAGGCCCAAATAAAAAAATACCTAAGCAAAGGCTACAACTGACTAGATCAAACCCTAAATCCCAGGACCAATAGATCATACCCTTTGTACTGATTAAAGATGCTCCATATTCAATGGATATGCAAACAATAGAGAATCTATAAGTTCAAAGTCCCTAATGCACTACCTCAATGACTAATATTGATGGTTCTATGGGAAGCACAACCCAGGGAATTTAGGTCTACAAAGAAGCAGAGATAGCAGAGGGCCAGAAGGAACCTGAGATGACATCAAGTCAAAGTGAAATGTCAGTGGGAGAACAGATGGAGCTAGTCCTCTAAAACCCTCAATAGTGCACAGAGTTGTTGCAACTTTGCCTAGCCATAACAAATTTTTTAAAATTCCTATCAGCGATGTTGAGGTTGAGGCTTGCACCAAGACCGTCTATAGGAGAGGAGGATGTAGAGACTCCCTCAAAGCACTCAAAGGCCAATGGAATTCCACTGTAGGTCCAAGGACCCAGGGATTCCACCCCTTCTTTCACTGAACTTACACAGTGGTTAGCAGAATAGCTAGTCAAAGTGATCAGGGCCTCAACTGATCAACTAGAGCAGAGGCTCCAGCATACTGAAAGGTCCATACAGTTCACAAGGGAGGAAACAATCCATTCTCAAGAATGAAAGACATAGTAAGATTTCATGAAGATTTAGGTGGAACATAAGCTAGAAAGAGTCCAGGAGAGGCTTGATGAAGCCTAGCTAGAAATAAGGAAGGTCGCACCCTAACTACCAGAGTCTAGTGATGTAGGAGAGCATGAGCACTAGATCAAATTAATCCAAGGAGCATGGTCACAATTTTCCATTCACGTAGATCATCTTGAATTACAGTTGTGCCAAAGTAAAAAAGAAGTAGAGCAACAACCTCGAAAGTTGAGAGAACAGATGAAGATGGTAGTG
The DNA here is from genome assembly GCA_032191745.1 of Picea mariana. Taxonomy (NCBI): domain Eukaryota; kingdom Viridiplantae; phylum Streptophyta; class Pinopsida; order Pinales; family Pinaceae; genus Picea; species Picea mariana. The sequence continues at coordinate 8,373 of JASDQU011378269.1, read as the reverse complement.
TTGGAAGGCAACAATTATCGAGCAGTACTACACAAGTGCACAACTTAGTGCAAAATGATATTCTAAGAAGTTGGCGACTAGATGGGAATCATCACTAGGCAAAACCATACTATAGAGGATGTGTGCGTGAGAATACAATTATTGAATGAGAAAGTTGCAGTCACTATGGATCCGTTTGAGCAACAAGATAAATTTGACCAAATTCAACAAGTGGAAAATGAGGTGAACGCTCTGTTCGAGATGAAATATGTAGCAAAGAAGGAGTTGCACGACTTTCAACCTGTCATTCAGACAATATACATGAAAATGGATCAGGTGGATTCTATAGTTGAATCTGATCGAAAATATTTGGTCGCATCTAAGCCCAAGGGATGTATCACAGACGCAAGGCAACAGTTTATAGCCGAGGCCTCATTCCTTGCCAAGAAGTGACAGGATAAAATTGGGAGTTTTCAAGACGTCAGAAAGCATGCCTTAGATTTGGTCCCACAGTTAGGCCTTTTCCTTCAAGAGGTAGAGGTAGAGAAAGAAAAAACTAAAGAGGAATATAAAGCAGAGAAGGAGGATAAGGGAAAGAAATAGTTACTCCTATAATCCGCAAAAGAGACAAGTACTTGACTCAAGGATGAGTCAAGGCTTGTGGTCAGAGCCTCTTGGGCCCTTCGTTTTTGGATGCAAAGATGCACAAGAAGGAGTACAGTCCCAATTCTTGTTTATCATGAATTTCGCAAGATACAAAATAAGTTGGACTATGGAGCAAGGAAAAGTAACAAAAATCAGTGGTGGAAAGGGACATCGCAATGCTAGCAAGGAAAAATCAGTTACAACAGAACAAGAAAGCATGCAATCCCAAATCCAGAAGATCCCAATCATCTTATATATATGATATGTATATGATTGTAAAAGGGTTCTCAGTTCTTTTTCTTGTTGGGTTGGGTTGGTTAGTGGTGATAGGTTGAGTTTTGTTGTTGTTAATAAAATGTTGTACATGTAATATGTATACGGTTTTGGTTAGATAGAGCTATGCGATATGAGTTCGGAGTCAGAAGTTTGTAACAGAGTACCAAGCTGTATCTCTGAGATTGTATTTGATAAGTTCTGAAGATAATACATGAAGAAGGACCTGAAATTTAGAAATATAATGTGTCATACTGTGTTTATGATTATGCATTGTATATTTATAGTACTTATTTATGCTTGATAAGCCCAATATGATGTCTTTGTGTATGAATGATTTTCACAACTTAAGTATATTCAATTCTTGTATGCATGAGTTCAAATCTGGTCTGTAATTGGTCTATTTTGTGCAAGATCATGGTGAATCTTGAAGGTTCTGGGAACCCACCCAAGTATTCTCTTTTCCCTTCCCTATCCTTCTGTTGTAGGAAAAACTCCCTGCAGACAGGTAGATTGCCTCAAAGAGCTTGACCCTAACTTTAAGACATAAAATGATTAATGTGGACACTGAATTCCTTTCAAATCTATCTAAACTAACAAATGAGAAGGAAGGATGACAGAAGTACCTTTTTATCGACGTGTGTCCCTGCACACTCCGAGTTGTGCTCCAATCCTTTGCTCCTCGCTGAGTTCTGCAGACAAACAAGATACAACCACTTCCTACTCTATTGATATTAGCTTGAAAATAGATCTATCAATTAATGATAAGTTCATGTGACATTAGACACAAACTAGAAAGAAACAGGCCAAGCGTGTCATGTTGATGAGAATAATGACAACAGTGCTTACAATCGTATATGCGAATGCGACAGCTTCATCAAGTCCTCTTTGTTTAACCCTTGCCTGAAAGATCCACAACCTGGACAACAAAAACTTCACTGATCACTCTCCTTTGGATGACTGTATGTTTCCTCCAAGATCATAAGTTTCATATCAGTAGTTCTTCCCCCTTTCCACCATCATAGAGCTTGTTTATATAGGTTAAGAGGAGCTTAACCTCTTGAGTTATCTTTAGAACAAGTTGGGAACTTCCTCCTTAGATCAGGGATCTCTTGATGAAACCAAGAATTCGAACAAAACTGCCTCCTAATCTCAAAAGATCCTCCCCTTATTCTCCTCAACGGGCCAACCACTACCTCAGATTAGGTAGCGCTCCCTTAGAAGGGGCATCAGAGTGTTGTAGCGCTCCTTGGTAAGCTTTAGGGGAGCATCAATGCTTCCAATATGAGCAGCGCTCCTTCAGAGGGGGAAAGGGAGCATTATAACACTCCCTAAAGCCTTGTAGGGGAGCGCCAACGGTCCTAGACTTGATATAGGGGAGCGCTCCCCCTCAGAACCTTTGTTTCAGAGCTCTCTTTAGGTGTTAAGAGTTATTTGACTTCAGTAAACAAGTTCTCCTTCTTCAAATCAAGCATATGAGATGCTATAAGTGTCTCCTTAGTGTCTTCAAAATGGCAGTATGTTCGAACATCATTTGCGACACTTGCGAAAGCTGTAAGGAAGATGCGACACTTACGATAATTGAGAGGAACATGTGACACTTATCTAGCTAAGTAATTTTGACGTGTAACATATTTCCCCCCAAAGTATGAAGTTAGAAGATGTCAACTGATAACTGAAATACTTTGTAGATGTCCAAGCAAGGGTATATACTCGGAGAACTTGACAGAATATGCACACAAACATCCAACAAGTATCATGATATAATTCAAAACCCAACCCAAGGCAGGCATACCTATACTTGGGTGATCAAGACTTAGCAGGATACGGTCGCCATAAAATACATTGCGGATCCATAATTGTATTGATAAAAAGGTATAGCCACCGAAGATACAATGTGGATCTATACTCTGATGAATCGGATTGATCGTAGCCACGAGGAATACACAGTGGATATACGAGATGACAAGACATAGACACGACCAATACAAAGTGGATCTATGTTACAGTGTATGTGTTCTTTGTTCAATAGAAATTCCTTCGCAGCCTGGGCAAAGTATATATCAAAGTGATCACTCAACCCAGGGTCTTCTTACCAATCCCAATATGGCATGGATCTGACCATGCGAATAGATGTCTTGACGCTGAACATGGCAGAAACCACTTGATTACCGATCAATGGTGTGAACCGCTAACAAGTGTGAGGGAGATCACCATTAATGTCAATGATTCCCAAGGTACCCTAGTACATTCCAGTGAAATGTGAATATATGAGCTGAATTCGAACACCCGTGGAATCATTCGATCAGAGGTCAATGATGTAAATCTACTGTCGAATGTGAGGAGGCCTGCCATTGAGGCATGTAGGTCCCAAAGTACTAACTGGTTTCTAAGTCTGATTCCCAGATAATGTGTTGGAGTCGACAGGAATAGACTCGTCAAGGGAGGGCCTTGATGTATCCCCCATCAACGAAACAAAACGGACAAGGAGATGTGATTGGCAGATCAAATGGACATGGACTGACACAAGTTTTGAGGCAAGATACTTGGGATGGCTGACTCTCAAGGCAGATACTTCCCTTGAACACTGGAGAACAACAAAAAAACATGACATGGACCAAAACTATACAGTGGGTAATATGACTTGCTTCAGGTGACCCAAAGGAGCGAAAGGAACTCAAAGGATTGGCTCAGTGTAGAGGTTCAACGGATTATGATATGTGCAAAGTGACAAAGTGCCGTGTTCAAGGGCGACTCTAAGAAGTGCTGGATGATGTTCTCAAGAGACTGCTTGGCTTGCTCCTTTCAATTTTTTCCCCCATCCAGATAGATGAGTACCTCTTTTTGATTTAATGAGATCGAGGAGGATAACACATGCTCTATATAACTCACCTTCGGTAAGTCCCTCTTCCTTTGTTTAACGAACCAGAATAAGTAGGGGTTCAGTCCCACATGGGCTTGTTGATGTGTGCTTTAACGAGTCGAAAGACAGAAAACTCGAAGGTTTTTCAGGATTATAGAGTTTGGAAAAACACTTAAAAGAGAACTCTCTTAGTTCCTTTTTCGTACAGTAGTCCAACAAGACCGAAAAAGGGTTAAACTATCACTCGAAAGATGCCCTTTCTGACCTTTTAATGAGTGTGAAAGGAAGCAAGATCACTCGAAAATATTTTCATATTTAGAGAGTCTAAAAAGGGTTTAAAGGAGACTCCAGGGGGGTTCCTTTTTCATGTGTTCGTATCCGTACAGGTCTGAAAAAGAGATAAAAGTTTACCCTATTACGTTCTCATATTGTCGAGCTCGAGAACAAACTAAGGCTATGCTCATAAGTGCGAAAAGGTGAATAATCCATCAGGACTGCCAGGAAACCTGCAATGCCAGAACTACAAACCAGGGTTTAGTGAAGCCATTACATCATTAGAGAAACCCAAAAATGACCATACCTTATAAAAAATGAAAATTTATAAATAACAATTGATTTGAAAATTCATTTACAATTTCATTTGCAAGGATTTTTGGAGTAGTGGAGAATCTCATTTTGAAGCAGATTTTGTTTTTCTCACTGTCGGAGCTACGGTTCACCATTTTTCTTGTTGTTTGAACCAGGTAGGTGTCCATATCTTTCTCTTTCAATTGCGTGATTTTACATCCATTTTCATAGCATTATTTATTTTAAAACACGAAGCCCTAAGTCGCCCCAATTAGAACCAAATCGACCTCTTTCAAAAACTAATGGAAAAGGGGAATTCTTTTACAAAAAATTCTTTAAAGAAGGATGGTTAAGATATCAACATCCTTTTGGTCAATTAGATAGGTCATTTTTAGTAAAAGAAC
>JASDQU011378268.1:5616-24038 GCA_032191745.1 Picea mariana | reverse complement strand
AGATTTTGAACCAGGGCTCTGATACCATGTGTAGTGGCCAGTAAGAAAAAATCAACAAGCCTAGTAAAATCCTTACAATTACGCATAACATTTCTAACATAGAATTTCTGAGTGCGTAAATAATTCATTAACTTCAAATGAGCATATAAAATTTCAACAGAAATTAACATTTAACATTTAACTACAACATAAAAATAACTTAGTCATTTCACAAGCAAATTACCTGCTTCTGATGCTAATTTCTGTCGATATGATTGTCCCTTCCTTGATGCCTTGCTGTCTGATGCACTAACCAACACTGCGCAAACCTACTATCCTCCCAGCTAGCTAGGAGCAGTCTGTCCGGCTCCCTAGCTCCAGGAAACCGAAAGGAATCCTGGCCCCCGTGCCCAAAACCCCCAGCAAACCAGTGCCCCCTGTACTAATCCTCCCTACTACAGAGCTCAAACTCTCCTCCCTGCAAATCCAAGAGAACCCCCAAAAGAAAATTTCCCGTAGAAAATGCTACCTCTCCTCTGTAACCTCCTCCGCTCATATCCCTCCTTCACCACCCTTTTCTCATTTACTTCCTTACCTATACATAGTTAATGCCCCTTATCCTTTCATTTATTATTTTATCCTTTCGTAATTAATATCTTATCCCTTTTCGTGTACGTAACCTTTTTAATTTAAATAATATAACTTATTAATCTTTTAAATTTAATACCCATGTTATTGAATGTAATAGGTAGTTAATTAAATAATTAATTAATCAAAATTATAACCTTTAATTAATTAATAAATACTTAATTAATATCATTAGACCAATCTTTGTTTAGTTATTAACATGGTAGGAAAAATTAATTACCTAATAAATCTTTTACTTAATAATCCCTAAGTATATATTCTACTAAGGTTGTTACACATACCTTTGAAAACCCTAATTTGGATTATGTCCTCCTATCCGACCTTCCTTTTGATGTAACTCTACAATTTAGGCCCTTCTGAGTCTAAAATTATGACCTATATTACTTTGAAATTTGTTCTTTGCAATGCCATGGGTCTGACCAAAACTGTAAGTGTCAAATGAAAGTTATGGTAATTTTCCCAAACCTTGTTGTGTTTTGGCCTTTCCAGGAGAGAGAACTTGTACAACGTGCCATGCGCACAATATTTGATATATAATTATAAAACTTATACCAAAAATACTACATATTGTATTTGTTCCTATGAAATTTCTCTCATGGAATTTGGATCTTCTATGAAGATGTTATGACTGGTTTACCCGGAGCACTTGTTTGTGACTAGTTACAGGACTAGTCAAAAACCCTATCTTGCACAGAGTGTATATACAAAAGTACAATGACCCAGAAGTTGAAATTCATACCACGTGTACTCTAATAAGTCTTCTCAATATCCTCTATTTTTATCCTTCTGAAGTGGCTTTGAGAAAAAATTATATCAAAAATTCCAAAATGAATGTATTGAGGAAACAAAACCCTAAGATTGGTGCTCTGATACCAAATGTTTAAATTATCATAAAATAACAGAATTACACACCATGTATAAAATTTAAGCATGGAGCACAACTCCAAGATAGATAAGTTATACAATAACCCCTTAAATAATAGGGTACCCCCCTCCAAATAACCAAATAGATTCATACATCACACTTCACATCTCACAATAATGAATGCATGACCTCTATATATACCTATTCACACTTGCACATGAGACCCCTTTACCATTAGGTCGACCTTATTACATATATATTTACACATTACATGTAAATTTAGGCCCATATATTCCCCCCCTTATGGTCATATCATATTCATTTATCCCCATAAATGTTCCTATTGGGTCTTAACAGATTTCCAGCCCGATCCAACAACTTCAACATGATTTTAATGTATCTACTAGCTATATTGGGCACAATGATGAACTCCTCTATAAAGTGCATATGTACTTGATCAAGAATTCTAATTTTAAAGTCAGTGTGCTATCTAAACTCCATGAATCACTAACAATAGGTCATTCTAGCTTTCATAAAACATATGAATGGATCAAATGTTCATTCTTTTGGAAAGGCATGAAAAAGGCCATTCATACTTTCATGGTTAAATGCGATATTTTCCAATGAAACAAGGGAGAAACAGTGAAGGACCCAATTTCACTACAACCTTTACCTATTCCACCTATTTTGTGGATAGATAATCCTATGGAATTCATAGTGGAGTTGCCCAAATCTAGGAATAAATCAATTATTATAGTTGTGGTTAATCAATTTTCTAAATCTCCTCAATTTTTTTCCCTCCAACACCCCTTTAAAGCTTCCACGATTTCTCAAGTCTTCATGGATAATATATTCAAAATACATGGTAAGCCCTAATCTATTTTCACGGACCATGATCCCACTTTCATTAGTAAATTCTGACAAATTGTTCAGGATATAGGGAACCCAATTGAATCTTACCACTTCCTATCACCCCTAGACCAATGGTCAGAAAGAAGTTGTCAACAAGTGTTTCGAAGCATATTTGAGGTTCTTCACTTCATAATGACATTCTCAATGGGCTCAATGGATACACCTAGCTGAATGGTGCTTCAATACAACTTATCATGGTGCCACTCACATGACCTATTTGAGGTAGTCCATGGCCAAAATCATCCATATGTATTATATTACCTACCAAGTGTCTCTAAGGTACAATAGGTCGACAAAACCCTTACAACTAGGGTTGATATTCTACGCACTCTCAAAGATAATATAGTCATGGCTCAANCTGTTTTGAAGAAGGGGATCAAGTCTTCCTTCATTTAAAACTGTATAAGAAGACTTCCCTCAAATAAGACCACCACCAGAAGCTAGCTCCAAAGTTTTATGGCCCTTATAAAATCCTCAAGTGTATTGGGTAGGTGGCTAAGAAATTAGCATTTCCTAGCCACTTTAAGATCCATCCAGTCTTTCATGTCTCCTTCTTATAGAAAGTGGTTGGATCCAATTGCTCAGTTCAAACTAATTTGCTTGAATTTGATGAGGAATGATCCATTTGGTTGCAGCCATGGGCCATCCTTAACAAATGAGAACATCATCTCTTCCAACACACAATCCATGAAGTTTTAATACAATGGAAGGATACACAACCAAAAGATGATAGATGGGAACCAATAACCATTCTACAACAATTTCCACATCTCAAGCCTTGAGGACAAGGTCACTTTTTAAGGGGGAGGTCATGTTATGGTCCTAACCTCCCTAACCCCCTAAGTACATAGATTCTTATGCATTGCTATGTATGGAGGCCATCATTAGTAAATAAGGTCTATGTAGTAGTATGAACACAATTATTGTAAGAAGGCTTACTAAAAGGTTCTACCTACTACAAAGTTCTTTCTCTAGAATATTCTTAGGAGATATAAAGTACTATATAAAGATATAGAAGCATTGTAAAAGGTGCCTTGGAAATCATTTGTAATATGATCTCTTCTCTATTGGAGGTTTCCCCCTCGAAGAGACAAGTCATGAGTGATTCCCTATCAATAAATGTACAATATTTTGCTCATATTGTCCATTTTTCATGCAATTCTATTTATTTCTATGATATATCTAAGCAATATTTGTGATTTAGGCTCTGAATATTTATATTTGACACACCACAAATTGTGAAGATAAAATTGCATCCTAATACTTGTATGAAGGCTCACAACCAACATGTTGTTTGACTATCTTATTGATTACTAACTAGACATAATTGTCTTCAGTTGGTTGGTTGTGATTGTGACTAGCAGGGATAATATAGCTCCTAATAAAGGAAGGAAGGTTTGCATCTATGGTCCAATCTCTATTAATGCACTTCTAAGTTAAAATATATTTCATAAGAAGTCTCAATACTTTTGAAAATAGTTATATTGGGGACTTGTAGGTATGGCTAAGAAGATAGAGTGTTTGTATAACATTATTATGCAGGAAACAAAATTCAAGCAAATTCCAACAAATATATGCACCATGGAACCAAAGGACATTGACCATATTGGAGAAAGCATCCAACATATCAAAGTAAACACATGAGGTGTCGAGGGAGATAGTAAGAGGTTGCTTTAGGAAATTAATGAATTTGTGGTGGTCTTTCCTAGAGAATTCAAATTGCAATCCACCCTTTCAGAGGTTGGAAGACTATGTGAAATGTCAAAGGGGGTGCTAAATAATTTCTTTTAACTTCCATTTTAAATATATATATAATGGATTCAAAGAAAAGGAGAAGGGAGGATAACTCGGAGAGGAAGAATGATGTAATCTAAAACTAGGATTTTTTTACATGCATTATTAATGTTGTGAACGAATTTTGGTGGATGATTGATTTCCTCCACTCCTTAATTTTCTTATGCTCTTTCATGGTTGAATCGTGAGTAAATTATTTAATGATTTCAAGTAATTTTGTGTCATTTATAATGTGTTTAAATGTCTATTTTCTAATATGGGAATGAAATATATGAATTATGCTAGCTCAATTTGATTTATTTTACTTTATTAACATGTCATTCATTCGAATATGTTAGGGTTTTTAGTTCTTTGTGAAATATGTGTTCTCTCATTTCTAGCACTTCCAAGTTTACTTGATTGCCCTGTCTTAAATTAAATCCCCCTCTCATTTTATTTCATCTTTGTGATATTAAGAAGGTGGAGGATGAATAGAAATTTCTCTTAAAATGTCATGCATATACAACACATATTTCATTAAATTTGGAATTGTATAGTGGATCTAGAATTTAGAACATTAGTGAGATTGAATTTTTTCAAAATGAGGACATTAAAAAAAAAAAAAAAATTCACTCCTTTGAATGTATATATTCACCATATTTTGTTATAATATTTTCATTATCAATTATATAAAATCAAACTTATCTAAATTGAAGCAAATCTTCCACTAAATTTTATAGTTCTTACATTATTTCTATTATTATTATTTATATTTTTGTATTAAAAGGTAAGTTGACTGAGGTTTGCTTCATGAATAATAGATTGTGCAAGAAAATTCTCATGAAGTCATTGAACATATTATATGAAAATAATTCTAATTAACTAATCCAATTTAGTTTTAATATACCAAGTCTAATAGATGTTGTTTTTAAATACATTATTGGACTTGAGTATCCAAGTTTGATGGAATGAGAAGTTTTCTACATTAGAAATCAATGAATTAAAATAGAAATAGAGAAGTAAAGTTTGATTTATTTTTTCCAGATACAAAAGGGAAAGCTCACTTCAGTTATTGCAAGTTTTTAATATTTATACATTTAGTGAGATTAAGCCTTTTCAAAATCAAAGAATAAACAATTACTTAATTCACTACTTTGAATATATCTATTATATAATAAAGTTGAAGAAAATATTCCACTAAAACTTGGATTCCTTACAATATTTATGTTGTTATTATTTATATTTTCATATTAAAATCTAAGTTCCTCGAGGTTTTTCAAATGATTAATCAATTGTGTGAGAAATTTGGGACCTATAATGACATTAATATTGTGTTTATTACTACTCTTAACCACTTTAATTAATGATGTTGTTCCTTAAGTTGGTCTAGGTGAAGGAACGATGCCAAGGCACTCTATGGAGAATTTTACACCTCCCCATTTTAGGTTAATATAAAATAGTTCAATAGCTTAATAGCTTAAGGGGTATCCCTTGAGAAAAGATTAAAATGAAAATGAATTTTCATATAAATAAAAAATTGCTTTGGAATAAAGAAGAACACAACACACATTCACAAATAGACCTATGATAGGTACCTTTGCCTAATTTTAAACAGACATAAAGAATAAGTAGAAAAATAACACAAACTAGACCTCAAATATCATCCAGTAATATGAAATCAAGTTTTATGACTTGTACTTCTTAGAAAACATGTTACTTAGAAATATATAATAAATAAAATAGATAACTAAAATAAAACAAGCAAGGATATCATTCAAAGTACTTTTTTACAACCAAATACTTAACTTCCGGACAAGCAAGCAATATTGAATACGAGACATTGTCAAAAATGTTTTGCTAAGCATTTCAATATACACACACTTTTCTTATAGAACTCACAACATATTCCATGATAACAATGTGTATTTTAATGAAGAAACTAACGCACATTTCCAGATAAAGATCTTGTCTTTAACCTTTCATACACGTCATTCTATGAACACATCCATATATATAATAAAGAAGTACAAAAAAAAATATAATGAACAAAGATTAAATTAAAATTGAACAGCGAAAACAGACTGTTCAAAATCAATGGTGAATCTAACATAAGTCTTTTAATGTCATGTGTTGTGTAAAATAAAATCCAAATTAATACAATACATCTTTGTCAGAGCAAGTCCTTTTGAAACCAATGTAGGACTTTATTTAGAAAATTATGACCCTTCTGTTCTATGAACCTTACGCTTAAATATCGTTCTATCCCTAATCGCTTCTATAACTATCCCTTTTTCCACATAGATTACTATCCACATGGAATTTACAAAAACTTTGATTTCACTTGAGTGATTATCATGCCACTTTTTTGTTTAAATCTAGATGAATTTGATTTTTTTTTCCCCATTGAATACAAGGCTTCCTTTTCTTTAGATATGGCTCCTTTCTCTTTGGGGGACATTTCATTTTGTTTTGGCAGGATAGAATCTATTTCCTTGAGTGTAATATCCTCATCCTAAATCATTGGGATAAAACTAAAAAATCATGAGATAAAACTAAAAAAATATGAGATAAAGAATCAATTATTTACTTTTTAGAAAAATTATTATCTGCTCAATAGAAAATTTGTCATTGTGGAAGGCTATCAGAGCATTCTAGTAAATTTGTTCTTGAAACATCCATAATCTAGTGTCTATGTAAAAGGTAAAGCATACTTGAAGATGAGTGTAATTTGATTCTAAAATCTCTTTCGTGTCTCTTTTACCTTGAAAATTATGTGTTGTTGATTGTAACATCCCCAGACACTTGTTGGGCTATGTCATTTAAAATTTTGAACTCTGATACTAATTTAAATCATAAAAACGCTCTGCAAATGCACAAATTCATACAAAATAATAACATAAATACACATGCAACATACACAGAAAAAAAAAACATGAAAACAAATGCATAAATATTAACGCGGCATATAAATTAACACACAATTGACACTTATCTTTTATTTAAAATAACACCAACCGCGTGGATAACTTCCATGTTCCTCCCATCCTTATATCGCTCTGCTCATAACTCTCAACAATGGGCCACCCCCAAGATGGGACTAAACTCCACCTGGGTAAAGAGTTCCTAACCCGACTAAGGAATCTCAAATAGTAGGAAAAATCAGTCACAAGTGCCAACTCCAACTAACAACCTACAATATCTCATTCCCCACATGTCTGTCACACCCCAGGAAGTGTTCCCCTTCTTTGCTCAGTAGTGCCTCGCCTCCCCCACTTCCTTTTTTGGGCTTCAACAACAGGACGAACAAGAAGTCTCAGAGCCCTATAGCTGCAGTTTGGCACCTAGGGAATCAATTCCTGACAATTATCTCACCTAGAGAGAATTTCTCACAATCCTGACAACCCACCTCTTCAATCTCATCTGGGCCTGACAACCTGCTTCTTCAGTCCATCTACAAAGATAACCAGGGTACAGGTGATGTTAATAGCAAGGTGCGGATAAAAGATGAGTGACTGAAAGAATGATAATAGAATGATAGGAAAATGAACTAAGTCCAAACTATATGTATGCATGTTCCCAACTTGACACTTGTCATGTTGAGAACTACCTTGGGCCCACTTGTCCCCATCCTTAGAACTTGGGATAAAATAGTTATCCATAGTTTATACTTTAAGGAATATTAATATAATATTCCTTTGGGCTTAAGCCCCCTTACCTTATCGCCTTGTCCTTAACTATTATCCCCCTTTCCCTATCTAGTGGAGTTTATCCCCCTATACTATTTTACATGGTTGGTCTGTAGAAGTGATGTGTTTTCATTAATATTTGTAAGTGATTACATATTACAATGATGGCTCACTGGCCATTTAACATCTAGCTCTCCAGCCTAATAACCACACATGCACTTTGGCCTCAAAATACATATACACAAAGTCACTATGGCCCCAAAATCGCACACTTACTCCATTGTACACAAACTCAGGATGGTGTGCACCCTTCCTTTAGTGTGTAATCCTTGAACACTTACACATGTGTGCGATACATTATAAAATGTGTGCACTTCTTTGGTATAAGATTCTTATGCACTGACTCAATGCGTGCAGAACCAAACCAAAGACCTTGTACCATAATCTCACAAGTTTATATATATAGTTACATTTGCATTTACAATCAATATCCATGACTCACTAGCCTATATGTTCATTTAAATTTATATGTACAATTGGGGTTCATCCTAGGGGTATTACATTCCCCTCCCCTTTATTTATCCATTGTCTTCAGTGCAATATATATATGCATATACAATCAAAACTTCAAAAGTTTTCAAAAATATGTAGGTATTTTTACCCCATAGAATCATTGTGCTCCCAAGTTGCATCTTCAGGACCGTACCAGGTCCATTGGACCTTTACTAGCCCTACAACTCAATTTTGGAGATTCTTGATCTTTCGGTCCAATATGCACACTAGATGCACTTGAAAGTTTCCCTCTTGCTCTGCCTAGATCACATTCCAATCAATGACATGATTATAATCAAGTACATACTTTTTTAGTAATGACACATGGAATACATTATGAATACACATTGATGTCGGTAAGGAAAGCATATATGCTATAGGACCAATCCTCTCCAGGATTTCAAATGGTCCACAGTAACGTGTTTCCATCTTTGAACAATTTCCCAACTTCAGAGAACTTGTCTTGGCTTTTACTTTAAAGAACACATAGTCACCCACTTTAAATTCTCTGTGAGTTCTGCCTTTATCAGCATAGTTTTTCTTCCTGTCCTGGGAAGCCTTTAAATTATGTTTTATTTTCATCATCTACTCTTCCATTTCCTTAAGTATTTATGGCCCAACCATTACTCTATCTGTTGGGTTGTCCCAACTCACTAGTATGTTTCACTTTCTACCATAAAGTGTCTCAAATGGGCTCATCTTTAGAGATGCTTGGTACCCAGTGTTATAAACAAACTCTATCAAATGCAAATAATCCTCCCATTTGGATGGTTTATCCATCACATACATCCTTAGCATGTCTTTTATCACCTGATACACCATTTTTGTCTTCCCATCTGACTCTGGATGATAAGTTGTGCTAAAATTCAAATTCGTTATGAATCCCTTGAATGTCTTGGATACACCATGTAGTCGGGAAATTTCTCTCATATAAATATAAACAATGTTGGCTTCCTTGTGTGTGAGTTTCACTGGAATAAAATGGGCATCGTTAGTAAGCTTATCCACCACTACCATGATAAAATCATGATGTTTGATTGTCCGAGGTAGTTTGGTGATGAAAACCATTGTTACAACTCCCCATTTCCACTCAAGAATGGGAAATGGTTGTAAAAAACCAACATGGTGTCTATGCTCAACCTTGACCTTTTGGCATTCCATACACCTGTGAATAAAATAAACAACTTCTTTCTTCATGCCTGACCAATAATATTGGTTGTTGATAGTTGCAATAGATTTTTAGTAACCCGGGTGCCCAGCATAAGGCAAATTATGCATTTCTCCCAATATCATAGTTGTCAATTCCTGAGAATATGGCACATAAATTATGCCTCTGTACATGAGAATTTCATCATTTTCTAGCTTATAGTCTTCAATTTTCTATTGTAAATTATCTTGTTGTAATTTTGTATTTATTTCCATATACCATAGGTCTGATTTTGCAACCTCTAAAATTTTGTCTTTCAAATATGATCTATGCATGCTAATGGTTGTAGCAAGCATCTCATGCACTCTTCTGTTGAGTGCATCTGCTACTTTGTTCTCTTTAACCTTGATATTCTTTATATCAAAGTCATACTCGTTGAGAAATTCCAACCACCTACTTTTCCTGGCATTTAGAGATGGTTGTCCAAATAAATATTTCATACCACTATGGTCTGTCCCCAACTCAAATATTTTTCCCATGATGTAGTGCCTCCACATCTTGAAGGAATGCACTATGGATGTCAATTCTAAATCATGAGTAGCAAAGTGTTTTTCTTGTTCCTTTAATTTCCTTGAATCATAAAATACCACATGTCCATTCTAACTAAGAACTCCCCCAAGTCCACTTTACATGCATCAGTGCATACAATGAAGTCTTCATTTGGATAAAAAATTCTTAATATTAGTGCACTTGTCAATAAATGCTTCAAGTGTTGGAAAATTCTTTGAGAATCATATGTCCACTAAAACTTCACACCCTTCTTCTGGAAGGAAGTGATTGTGTGTGCAATCTTTGAGAATCCTTCAATGAATCTCCTATAGTAACTTGCAAGGCCCATGAATTTTCTCACCTTCAAGACATTCCTTGGTGTTGGCCATCCTTCAATGGCCCTTATCTTTTCTGAATCTATTGATATCCCTTCCTTTGAAATGATATGGCATAAATAATGAATTTGCTTCTGGTAGAATGAGAACTTTCTCAATTTGGCATACAACTTATGCTCCCTCAATACCTATAATACCATCCTCAAGTGTTTCTCACGCTCTTTCCTAGACTTAGAATATATAAGAATGTCATGCAAGAAGATAATGACAAACTTATCTAAGTAAACCCTTAAAATACCATTCATTAAACACATGAAGACAATTGGTGCATTTGATAACCCAAATGGCACCACTGTGACCTCATAATGGCCATACCTTGTTCTGAAGGTTGTCTTGTTGATGTCTTCTTCTTTAATTCTTACTCAATGATAGCCTGACCTGAGATCAATCTTGGATAATATTTTTTCATCTTTCACCTGATCAAAGAGGTCATCTATCCTTGGAAAATGATACTTGTTCTTCACAGTTACCTTGTTCAACTGCCTAAAGTCAATGCAAAGTCTCAATGTTCCATCCTTTTTCTTCACAAATAATACGAGGGCACCCCAAGGTGACACACTTGAGTGTATATGTTATAGAAAATTTTGTCTCACTCCATGCATCTTGCTTAGATGGCCTTCCATTCCCCTGTGCAAACATAAAGAACCCTTTTTTTGTTCACTCCAGAGCCAAAAATATACATTTTTGTATATATGTGTGCCCTACCATTTATACAACTGGCGTATATGCAGGTTGCTCCACTACAACCCTCGTACATCGATTTTGGTGCTCAAAAATAAAAAAAATATGTCAGGTTTCATTCCATGTCATGAGATCCATGATCTTTGACCTTCCATATATTGGCAACACTTTGAATCAACCTTTCAGTTCCATTTGAAGGATATAAATTGAGCCATATCCAAACCTTGGATAATTAACAATTCAACATTGAGAGAAAAGACACTCTAGAGAAAGTTCACTTCATATTGAGTTTGCATCCCTTTTTCCTTGAAAGTATGAACTTCTTGTGTTCATCCCTTGAGATCTTCCTATATTTTGATGGACAACCTTATTGAATCCTACATGTGAGCTTTCCTTTGTGGAGGATTGAAGTGGTGGAGGCCTAGCTGGAGGGACTTAGTTTCTCGGTTCTGATTTCATTTATATAGTATATTTGATATTAGAGTTGATTTATAGGTGTCGTTCCATCTATTGTGGTTTTCCCCTTTCCATACAGAGATTTTCCTCGTAACAGAATTGGCGACTGCTCTGAGTTATCCATATGTCTCATTCTCTTGTTCAAAGGAGGTTTAAAGCCTTTTTTGGCCATTTATCAAAACTCTTGACTTTGCATGTCGGCCATACCCTCAGTCTATCTTAGAATCACAGGAATTTGTTGTCCTACTTTGCACCCTGGGCCTACTTTCATCATTGGTAGGTAACCTTGAACCCGATAGATGGTATCTCCTCATTGGTCATTGACTGGGGGGTTTCCCTTGTGTTTGACGACAATAAATCTATTCACACATTGGGAGTCATGTAGTGTCTTGGATTCCATTAGCCCTATTGGTGGTTTCCTCTCCTTTGTCGGCATTTTTCCTTATTGGTTGATATTCAAAGGGTCTCTTTCGTGCACTACTTGCATCTGGTGTATGCAAGAGATGCACATGATCATTAGTTCATGAACATCCTATTCATCCAATATCCTCCTAATCATCAAGATATTTCTTTGTACCTCGTGTTGGATGATGAGATATTCCTTAATGCTCTCCTTTCAATAAGTATCCTTCCATCAAATTCGGCTCATCTATTATGGAAACGAGACCTAGAGTCCTATGAGTACCTAGAGGCTTGTAGTAATCAATGACAGGTTCTCTCGCCATCGACAATTGGGAATACATCAATGTCTCATGATCAATGGATTCTTCAAGTGTTCGACCTCAACACCTTTATTGACACTTTTGGAATGTACTCAATGCCTTGACACCTACTTTCATTATTAGTGGGTTGTCTCGTGTTTGTTAACGATATACCTTAATGACCGGTAATCGAACGAAGTCTCATTGTGTCCAAATGCAACTCCTCTATTCACATGATGTAGACTTGCACCTTCGTCACATAGTGTAGAATACCTCCAACTTACAGTAGCAGCATCCCATGACTATTTTTTTCTTTCGTTGGACCAGTACCTATGTGACTTCAATGATCATGGGAGATTAGATCGTACTCCATTGTATATAGATATCTTCAGTTGATTTTGAGATTGGAATCAACTATGTCTTATTCATGACTATGACATCATATGGCGTATGTCACTTTGTATTTCCTATTCATGGTCATGAATAACTATTTGATATATATCCACTTGGATTTGCAGTGTAATTTAGATTTGCAGCCATGTGTAAAAATTCATTATGGATTGTAATATTCTCATGAGTAACTAGAACTTCCAACTGGGTCTTCATTACTCCACTTCTAGGAATTATAATATATTTCGATCATCGAAGATACTCCTCTGACCTCACAAATTAGTGGGCATCTGTTACAACAAATTTTTTCTCACTCCATGCATCTTTCTTAGATGTCCTTCCATTCCCCCCTACAAACTTAAAGACCTCTTTTTTTTCACTCCAGAGCCAAAAATACACATTTTTGTACATATACGCGTCCTACCAGTTATACAACTGGTGTATACGCGGGTTGCTCCACTACAACCTGTGTACATCGAGTTTGGTGCTCAAAAATTAAAAATATGTCAGGTTTCCATGCCATGTCACGAGATCCATGATCCTTAACCTTCTATATACTAGAAAATATCCAAATCGACCCTTCAGTTCCATTTTAAGGCTATACATTAAGCCATATCCAAACCTTGGATAATAAACAATTCAACATTGAGGGAAAAGACACTCTCAAGAATTTCACTTCATATTGAGTCTGCATCCCTTTGTCCTTGAAAGTCTGAACTTCTTGTGTTCAACCCCCAAGCTCTTCCTATCTTGTAATGGAGAACCTCATTGACTCCTACATGTGAGCTTTCCTTTGCAGAGGATTGAAGTGGTGGAGGACCAACTGGAGGGACTTAGTTTCTCAATTTCGATATGTATCGTTACACAAGTTTATCACATATGTACTTATGTTGATTTCTTTAATAGAAATACTCTTTTCTCATCCAATTGATATCTTGAAAATATTTTAATTACTTTCCATGGGTGTATTTGTCATGTATGTTAATAGATTATGCTAATTTATATGCTCATATTATATATCATCACCACATTCTTGCGTATTTTGGTTGTTGAGGACAAGTTTCATGTATAAAGCCTTGGGTCGTCTGCTCAACGGTGGTCTTCTTCGAACATCCAAACAAGGTAGGATTATATCCTTTTCTTGTTATCATTTCATTTATATAGCATATTTGATATTAGAGTTGATTTTTGGGTGTCGTTTCGTCTATTGTGGTTTTTCCCTTTCCATAGAGATATTTTCCTCGTAACAGTATATACCCCTTCTTCAAAATATCTTCCAGTTGCATTTGTAATTCCTTCAATTCTGGTGTACTCATCCTATAAGGGGTCTTAGAGACTGAAGCTGCTCCAGGCATCAGACTGATGGAGAAATCAATATCTCTCTTGGGTGGCAATCCCGATATTTCTTTAAATACATCGTCAAACTCTTTTAGGAGTTCATAATCTTCAATATTTCGCACCTTATCTTTAGGTGTCTCTTCCATATGTGCTGCAAATATTTGACACTGTTTCCTTTAACGTTTCTTCAGCTGCAAGGATGAAACTTCTATGATGGTTACTGCCATGGGAATTCCTTGTACTATCCTTAAATTCCCTTCCTCATATAAGAAAGTAAATACCTTATTATAACAATCTATGACAGCATTATGTTGGTCCAACCAATCCATACCAATTAGGAAATCATAGGAACCTAAAGGTATGATGTTCAAATATTCCATGGTGCTTAGTCCATTCATGTCCATTGGGAATTCCTTAACCATCTCATTAATTTTTCTTTTAGCTCATGTAGCTAGATGCACCAACCAAGATTTTCCAAGATTTCTTATTGGCAATTGAAATCTTTCCACCATCTTAGGATCTAGATAATAATGACTAACTCATGAATCAATTAAAATAGCAATGGTTTGGTTTTTTTATCTTACCTTCCACTTCAATCATATGTGATTGAAACTCAACTTGCTTGTTATCCAGGGTTGTGTAGATCCTAAGTACATTTTTTCCCATGTCCTCCACTGTATCAGTTTGTTGTACATTGTGAACAGTCCTCACTTTTTCACCTCTATGAGGGAAATATCTGTACATATGATCTCCCCCACAACCCCAACATTTAATAGGTGGTTTCCTTGGTATTTTCCCCAATGTCTTGATAATTCTGGGTTCTTTAGAAGTTCGCTTTCCCTGAGAGTTATTTATGAATAATGGTGGCTTAATTCCCTTCTTCCTGTTCCATCTTACTTTTCTTCTTGTATTCCCAATATTTTTGGAAAGTTGTTCTTCCTTTATGCTGATCATAAAGGCATTTATCTCTCCTTATGGTTTCATCCAATGTTTTGAGATCATCATATTGTATATTTTCGCTGATAAATGATGGCAGCCCACTAAAATACCTTTGATGAAAGAAACATACTTCAACAACTATAAAACCCTCATTTCATATTCATTTATGGTCATCCTTTTAAGCTTGAGTTCAAAGAACTCCTTCATTTTCTCGCCATAGTATCATTTAATCAAGTATTTCTTTTGAAAATACCTCTTGAATTCCCTCTAAGTAACCTTCTTCTTATCAATGTGTTGCACCTTCACAAATTGGTCCCACCACATTGATGCACTTCCCTTGAGTTGATAGATGGAAATTATTCCTTCTTGTTGTGAAGAGTAATTATGCAATTGAAAATACTTCCCCATGCCTAGTAGCCATATCTTTGCATCCTCTTCCTTCTTGTGTTCACCATCAAATGTATGAGGCTTGATTTTGTTCATTTCTCCCAGTAACTCATACACCCCAAATCTCTTATTATGTTTCTTGATAGGGGATGGACTTGACCTATTGTTTTCTCTCCTAGTTGAATACCTTGGGGAGTGATGGTGATTCTTGCCAAAACTTTTTTTTCTTCTCCTCTCATCATGAGACCTGTGACTCCTTGATATGCTTGACTCAATCTCCTTAACCATTATCTTCTCTATTATGTCCAAACTCTACATTAACTTGATGTTGAAGCCCTCCTAGTGCTCCTTGGCTTTCATAAGCCTCTCATTATCATCTTTATAACTCTGGACATCCTTTTGAAAAATTTGTATGGTCTCTACCAAGTTCATGCTTTCTTCCTTACCTTCTCCATGTCCATTTAAATTTGTACATTCATTACCCACACTGCCATACATCTCGTTGATCTCATCTTCATGGCTGTAAACCCATTGTGCATATTCCATGATTTTGAAATTATGTGTTGATCATGTTATTAGCTAAATGTTTTTAACTCTACAAAATGTGCAGTCAACAAAATTTGTTAGGCTAAATAATTTAACAAATTCATGAAATTATGCACAATTTTGTTCCAATAATGCATCAAAACTCTTTCTTCTATTTTCTCTTGAAATTAGCTGCCCAGATCAATTTTTTGGGTGGATATTTAGACTCTTTTTTCCAAGACCTTTCCAATGACTACTCCCTTGCTCAATTATGAGTCTTGAGTAGAAAGTTATGGTCATTTGAAAATTGTCAATTAATTCCTTTTCTTCACACTTCAACTAGGTGTAAATCTGGACTGTAATTATGTATTTTTGCACCTACTCCATTGGAGTTTTGGCATATTCCCAATTGGGTTCCTTCATAAACATATTTTGAACACGCTCGCCAATTTTCACCCCCATCTGAGCTTAAAATTGTTAGATATAACCTATTGAAGTTTCAATCGAATTAATATCTTTCGCCCTGAATGCTACAGGTTCCTTCTATGACCTCTTAAACATTTTTAACATGCCCAAAATTTTAAGTTAGCTCTATTAATGTGTTCTATGGTTCAATAGATTTCCATATACTACACCTGTGCCTCAATCTAATTCTGGAGTAGGAAGTTATGGCCTTCAGAAGTTAATTGAGGCTTAAAATTTACTCTCCATTTCTTGGGCTATAAATCACTCATCCTAACTCTATTTGACGAATGGAATACAATGTTATAAATTTAACTCCGATCTCTTTCATTTGAGCTATAAATTATACACTTCATGCACACTATTTTTTACTAGCTAAAAACATTGTTTAGGGCCTCAAAAATGCCCTGCAAAAACAAAACCTTCCAAAAATACCAAATGTCTTGGAAAATCATTAGTTTTCTGCTATTGTAGACTGCTAAATTGACTTCGCACACACCAGTTTGAAAATATACACCCATATTTAGTATGTGTAAGTTCTACACGTGCAACACCAAAATTTAGCGCATGCACCGCACACCTATATCTAGTGTGCACCACTTTTTTGTCACACCAATATCTAGTGCGCACAACTTTTGTGTCATGCATCAATATCTACTATACACAAATTTTGTGTCGCGCACCAATATCTATTGTGCACAACATTTGTGTTGTGTGCCAATATCTAGTGCGCACAAGTTTTTTGTCACACGTCCATATTTTGTGCGCATTACAAGCTCTACACAACAAAATGCCAAGGTTCAATGCACTCACAATGCATGCCAATACTCCTTGCACTCCACCAATTCTACTTTCGTGTGGTGTGAATATTTAATGTGCACGCATTGCATACCAACATTGCGCGTGCAAAAACAAAATTTTTTCGCGCTCTGCCAATACTCAATGCGCACGTCTTATGCACTAATATTATGCATGTGCCACAAGCTCTGCACTGTGCAATGAAAAATTTTAGTGCACTCACCCGTGCACCACTATTATGCATGTGCCACCAATTCTGCACCACACAGTGCCAAAATTTTAGTGCGTACAACTGTGCACCAGTATTTTTCCACGCATCACCAGTTATGCACCGCGCAATGCCAAATTTTAGTGTGCACACTCGTGCACTATTATTTTTCCGCTAACTCGGCCCATCCAGGCTCAGTGTTGAAAATTGGGCTCTAATACCACATTGTAACATCCCCAACCACATGTTGGGCTATGCCACTTAAAATTTCGAACTTTGATACTAATTTAAATCATAAAAAATAATATGCAAATGCATAGATTCATACAAAATAATAACATAAGTACACATGAAACATACATGGGAAAAACCCATGAAAAAAATGCATAAATATTAACACAACATATGAAATAACACACAGTTGACAATTATATTTGGTTTAAAAGAACACCAACTGTGTCCAGACCTTCCACGTTCCTCCCAGCCTTAGACCACACTGCTCATAACTCTCAACAATGGGTCACCCCCGAGCTGGAACTAAACTCCACCTGGGTAAAGGGTTCCTAACCCGGATAAAGAATCTGAGACAGTAGGAAAACTCAGTCACACATGCCAACTCAAACTAACAGTTTGCATTCCCTCATTCCCCACATGCATGTCTCACCCCAAGAAGTGTTCCCCTTCTCTGCTCAACAATCCATCGGCTGCCCCACTTCCTTTCTATGGATTCAACAACATACTGGACAAGAAGTCTTAGATCCCTTTAGCTGCAGTTTGGCACCTAGGGAATCAATTCCCAACAATTCTCTCACCTGGAGAGAATTGATCACGGTCCTGACAACCCGCTTCTTTAGTCCAGCTCCAAAGCTAACCAGGGTACAGGTGATGGTAACAGCATGGTACATATGACAACTGAGTGAGTGAAGGAATGATAATAGAATGATAGGAAAATGAACTAAGCCCAAACTATATGTATGCATGTTCCCAACTTGACACTTGTCATGTTGAGAACTACCTTGGTCCCACTTGTC
>JASDQU011378265.1:17671-39800 GCA_032191745.1 Picea mariana | reverse complement strand
AAAGGTAGAATGGTAGGGGGCCTATGAAATATACTCCTGACCATAGATCTGAGTGCACAGATCCTAGACGCCCATATCCATGCCCCCTTTAAGTCCAATGTGCTCAAGTTTCATTGATGGATGGATGGTTGAGATGACATCGACACTTTCACTATGAAAATCCTGAAAGGCCCCACCTATGGCTCAGATCTTGTGCCGCATGTCCTTCAGATGAATGACCGAGATGGATTTGTCTTTAAAAGGGGGCTACCTCCATTCCCGGGCTCCCTTAACGTGACCTGGCGCTAGGACCGTGGGCTCGTATTTGAAGGGCGCTTATTAGCATTTCAGGGTTCAAAGTTTCGAGATGTAAAATGACGAGGAGCTCTTACCCCTCGAATCCCCGAATGCCGACATGACATGATCGCGCACCACGTGTCCTTTTGGATGGACGGCCAAGATCCTTCATGAATGTATATAGATGCTACCTATCATGCTAATCCCAGCGTAACTCCACTAAACGTGTTTTCCCGTCGACTGTCGATCTTCTCCTATGGACGAATCTGGGCCGTTGACAACATAATTTCGCCCGCTCACTTGATTTTTAGCCTGAAACGAGGCTTTACGTGCTACGCTTGGGCGTTCTTCATGCAACCTGCAGACCTGGATGCTCTCGAGACCAAGACAAGAATTGTCGCTAACATTAGGCTCCATGGGGGATAGAGTCATCCTTGTGATGCTCTAAAAACTCATTCCGCAGCTTCAGTGCCTTGCTGTTGGGCTATGGAGTTAGGCTCAAAACATCCCGCTACTGACAATACAAGCCGAAAAATAAAAGCAAAAAAATAAAGATACATGCTCAAAGGAGCTTATTTATATACAATCCTAAACTAATAAAACACTTTACATGGGGCTAGGTGAAAGCATATTTCCACCATAGCCATTCAAGCAGCTTCCTGGATAGAAACTCCTTCCTTCTGTCAATGATCATCAGCAGATGGTGTAACCGTGACAGCAGAATGGCTACATTCTTCAACTCCTCCTTACAGGCTAGAGTTGATATGAAATAGGGTGGCTCCAAGGCATAGGGGAAATGCCACTCCATGTACTTGCTGACAGGGTCATAGAATGAGTGGCGAATTTCAAAAAATTGGCGACAAACAACCACCTGTGCTACACAGTTGTCCACCTGTGGTTGAATATCTATGATAAGCACAGGTAGGAGGACTACTGACACAGGCTCACTGATCTTAGGTGGTGGCTACTCACTGACTGGTTCTGAACAAAGGGCAGACTGCTCCTCTGTTTATTTTTCCTCTTCTTGGCTCTCCCCCGGGTCAGGTTCATAATCATCATAAACAGGACCTGTAGGAAAGCTCTGCTCTTGGAAGTCCCATGTTTCCAGCTCATAACATGATTCATAGCTGTCATAAAAAGGCTGGCCATTCTGACCAGCAAAAGGTGATGTGGGGTTCTGCTTCTCCTCCTCCAGATAATCATCAAAGTCAGGGGGGAAAAGAGCTTCTCCAACATGCAGAAATGGAACTATCCCCCACTCCTCCATTTCAACCCCAAATGTAAACACATCATGGGAAATCTCATGAAGGAAAAGAGAACAATCCTCTTCCACAACTACCTCTTCATCATTTTGATCTAAGACAGCAAGCTCATCGGGGGCAGATGTTAATCTGTTTACAAAATCTTCAATAATCTCCTCGAAAGAGCCATCTAGAACATCTTCCTCAGAGACTGGAAGATCCTCTGCACAGTATTCAGATTTCAACCTTTCTAATTGAGCAGAGAGATACTTCACCTATTCCCTCAACTCACTTAGGGTGTCTTCTTACTCCCTGGGATATTCATCACTTCCATAAAACTCCTCTGATGCAGACGAATGGGGAGGAAAAAGGAATGATTTCTGATCCAGGTCATCAGGATCACCCTCACAGCCTATGTCAGAAATAGCTTCATTTTGTACAGAGTTGTGGTATCCCTCACCACAGTTATGACAAATCAACTTGGAGGGATAAAACTCCTGACAATAGGCGATGAAAGTTGCATGAAACTCTGAGAGTGAAGAAATGCTAGCAGGGGGTAAAGAATGATATCATTTACATGCGTCCCCTGCTAACGAGAACATGAACATATTTAGTAATACATCCTCATGATGTATCTCCCACTGACCCATGAGTTCATGAAACTCACTGAGGTGATGAGTAGGTTTGTCCTCTTCGCATTTTCCAAATATAGGCAAATAATCACCCCATTCATTCAGAGAGGGGACAACATTAGGAAAACTAGGAATAGTAGAAAAATTAAAAGGAGCAAACCTTTGAGCAAGGATTTTCTCCATATCGAACTAGTGGAGTCGCCAATCGATCCTCGAATCATGGAGTTGCCAGGTGAAAGATGCACAGCTTCAAATGTGCCTAGTCCTTGTTCACCATCAAAGACTAGATCTTAATGTTGTCGTTACCCCAGGAAGCTCCTCAGGCTGAGAAAGCAGCTGCTGAAACCTTCTCGAGAAAGCTCCTTAGGGTCAGCTTTCAGGTGTGCTAACAGTAGCCACAGTTGAAAAAGTGATGTGGAAAACTCCAAGTGGAGTCGACAGGTGCACAATAGAAATCTTGAAGGGATCTTATGTCTGATGCACCCTCAAAATCAGAGGCTCAATGTCGTTTTTCCCAGGGAAAATCTTCAACTTCGTCCCCGGCAACGACGCCAGAAATGTTGGTGACGAAAGTCACTCTTGGATTGCTTGTAGGAGTAGAGCCCGATGCCCATCATTTTTTATGTCACGATTTAATGAATGGGGGTGGTCAAATGGAAAGAGATCCAGGAAAGCAACATTGACACAGGAACCAGGGTCTAGTATGTAGAAAGCAAGGGAGGTCTTGATCCAACTTCCATCAATAGGTTGCTTA
Organism: Picea mariana; assembly: GCA_032191745.1. Taxonomy (NCBI): domain Eukaryota; kingdom Viridiplantae; phylum Streptophyta; class Pinopsida; order Pinales; family Pinaceae; genus Picea; species Picea mariana. The sequence goes on along the minus strand of JASDQU011378265.1, from coordinate 36,897 downwards.
AAGGGTGGTAGATGGAAGACTTGTGAGAAGGGTGAGCAAGACTACCTTGGGCAACAGGCCTTCAAAATCTTGAGGAAGAAAAACTCAGAAGCCAAGATCCTCTTTGTCCAGAGTTTCAAGGAGCTGAGGGGTGACTCGACTGGATCCTCCAATTCCAAGCCATTCCAGTGTTGAGAAAACACAAGAACTGATTAGAAATGTTGTGACCATTGTAGTGATCCAACCTACATCATCCTACAATAGCGCAACTCGACTGGATCCTCCAATTCCGAGCTGTTCTAACCACAGTAAACAAAGAGATGGAAAAAGAGGATGACATCCATAAAGTAAGAAGTCTCAAATGCATTATACATTAACCAAAGTGACCAGCACTGCAACAAAACTTTACAATCGGGAGCCTAGCTCAACCATCGACCCTTACAAAAATGGCGAAAATGCCTACATATACTCAAAAACGACAATAGTAGCAAAAATAAGACAATGCATTGAAGAATTGCGTCTGCATGGCTTCTGACAGCCTGCCCATGCAGACTCAGGATGATCGTGTGCCTATGACAGATGCCATCAGATTTTGGATTGTCCTTCTACAGGTGAGTCAATGTGAATTAGTCCTTTGTTGGACCTTCCTTTTATGGCAGAGTTGATGTTCAACTACCAACAACTACCGCAATAATTGATTTTTGGGATCGGGGACGGCCTCAGTCAACTCTTCCTTCTGGGACGTGGAGGTCTCCTAATGGTGCCACCTGGATCAGCCGAACGGTATTTATTTGGACGCTACTTTGTTGGACTGCTGCGAGGGACCCCTATCATTGATGTGGACGAGGGTGTGATGGGGGTTAAAGGCGTGAACACTGTGGAGGTGACGGAGAAGAAACATGAGCTATGACATCAGCTGAGGAATGCCACGCAGTTTGAATAGTACAGAGGAGGAAGGAGCATGGAGTGAGAGAGTACAGGAGGAGGTGACTGGGAGTGAGAGGGGCACATGGCAGGAGATGAGAGGACGACGAGTTGAGGCAGTGTCATGTGGATGGAGAGAGGGAAGTTGGACAGATGACAGGGGAAGAGGGAGGTGGTAGGTGGAGAATAGGTGGCAGCAGGGAGGATGATACCAAAGGTGACACGACAGGCAAGGGACCCCACAATAATAACACACCATTCCGGACCCCCCCCTCTTTCATTAAAGACAGGATGACAAAGGGGGGCTGGAAAGGCCTGAGCATCGTTGATCTAGGTGCTCTGACCTGACCTTTGAAGAGTTGCGTGTTTGATTTCGGACCCCCCCTGATTAAAGGTAGAAAGTCAAGGGGGGTCCGGAATGAAGCCTTAGCTTCTGATTTAGGCACCCAGATCCTAACCCTTTAAGAGTTCCGCACTAGATTTTGGACCCCCCCCCCTCCGCCTAAAGGTAGAATGGCGGGGGGCCTCTGGAATCCGCTCCTGACCATAGATATGAGTGCGCATATCCTGGCTACCTAGATCCATGCCCCCTTTAAGTCTAATGTGCTCGAGTTTCATTGATGGATGGATGGCTGAGATGACATCGACGCTTTCACTATGAAAATCCTGAAAGGCCCCACCTATGGCTCAGATCTTGCACCGCGTGTCCTTCAGATGAATGGACGAGATGGCCTTGTCTTCAAAAGGGGGATACCTCCATTCCTGGGCTCACTTAATGTGACCTGGCGCTAGGACCGTGGGCTCGGCTTTGAAGGGTGCTTATCAGCATTTCAGGGTTTGGGGTTTCGAGATGTAAAATGACGAGGAGCTCTTACCCCTCGAATCCCCGAATGCCAACATGACATGATCACGCACCACGTGTCATTTTGGATGGATGACTGAGATCCTTCATGAATATATATAGATGCTACCTATCGCGCTAATCCCGGCGCAACTCCACTAACCGCGATTTCCCTTCGACCGTTGATCTGCTCCTATGGACGAATCTGGGCCGTTGACAACATAATTTCGCCCGATCACTTGATTTTTAGCCCGAAATGGGGCTTTACATGCTATGCTTGGGCGTTCTTCATGCAACTTGCAGACCTAGATGCTCTCAAGCCCAAGACAAGAATTGTCGCTAACATGTTCTATGTCCTGCGATGATCAAGGCTCGTTGCATTGTGTTAGTCTGACAACTTGCGACGATTGTGAAAAAAATTGATTTTCGATGGGTTTTCTTGCCCAAATCTTAGATATGGTTTTGGGGTGATTTTTTGGGTCTGATTACATTCTACTTGACAACTTTTCTATTGTTTTTATCTATCTTTGAAACAAACAAAAAAATATTTTCTTTCTTTGCATTAGTTTGGGGGCATATTTGCATTTGAAGTAGTGAAATTGCATGGTTTTTGGCATTTTTGTTCTTGAATTATTAAAAAACATTCCCCCTCACGGCTGGGGGGGGGGAGGGGGGGGGAAAGAATCATGTATTGGTGTACAGTCTCTTTGGCTCATTTATTGAAGATCTTGATATTGATGAGTTCAATAAAATTTTGGGACATTGTGCATATGGGAATTATAAACATTTTCTCCTTCTCGTAATATAGCCTTCATTGAATTGAAATATTTACATTCTCATTTCTTTGCATTGTTTAGAGTCAGTCAAAACATCATTTTCCTCTTGAGTAACAACAACCTTAAAATAAAGCGCTTATAAAAATCGATTAGAAAATTTTATATTTTCTGGTAGCAAACCTACATTAGTTTAGAGTGTAGGGATTTGGAATAGGTGTGAAAGATGACTTTCCAAAGCTGCAAACACACAATAGTATCTTGTGATAGGAAAAGTTCAAATCCAATTTCTACATTTTGTCATGGGAAACCCTTCTAACACAAGGGTCAATCATGAGGTCGCATTAGGAATGACAAAGTTACTCACCCTGCTTTGTTGGTCTTGGTGTAGAGATTGCGTGTATCATGGGGGTTTCTTGAAGGTATACCCACAACGATGAGTGGAAGCCTTTCAAGTTGATTTCAGGCTAGATACCCTACCTTTGCACGTGGATCAGACTGTTGATTGTTTCCCTAGGCATCATTGTTGTAGTTGGTAACCTCAGTGGCCTATATCTTTAGGGTATTTACACGAGGTTACTGTGGAGGGGAAAGTCTTCACGGTACCTAGAATCGATGTTGGCCAAACTCACTCGGGCTCCTTGGAGGGTATACCCATGATTATGATCCGGATTATTTTCGGCACGAAATGAGAGCGGAGACATAATAAAGAAATGCACAGAGATATTGCAGATATTTAATAATATAACAGAGATGTATCAGAGATTCAACCATAAACACAGATATACAGTAATACACGATTTCTATTAATCAAAGAAATGTACAGAGACTATAAAAATACATAGTGAAAGACTCGCTAGAATGGTGGTAGCTTATCTCTGAGAAGAGATGTGACGGCTACTCGCATTCGCAAGAAGATGATTACAATGAGGCTCTGAAGGCCTTTTTTACAATAAACGGGAATGCCAAAAGTCCTAGACATCCAAAAACCTAACCCTAGGAGATGACGCGCCAAAAGTCATGTGGGCCCCGTTTGGGTAAGTGAGTACATCAACTTCCCGGGGTCATAACTTTTGCATATGATCTCTGTTTTAGGCATGTGATAGCTCGTTGGAAAGATCTATCTGAGGCCTACAACACTCAAGACAAAATAGCATCGTAGATGATATTTTGCGAGAGCAACATACCCAAAAAAACATCGTTTAGGGCCTCCAAATGGCCCCGGAAGTTCAGGACCCGAAAAAACTGCTAAAAATAGTAAATTGCCAAAATTGCCAAAAAGTCGTTTTGAGCCATTTGGAAAAGGTGGGTGGCCACCGATATCCACCTGGATTAGATTATGTGTGGGAGCTTTCACCAGGGTGCAAGTCCATTAATCAGGTCGTCAACGTAACTTTTCCACCTGCTCTATCTCAACCCCTTATTATATTTTTCTCGCGACGTTGGATTTCATCACCAACTAGTGTGTTTATTGTGAGAAGGTTTTGGTTGTTTGCTTGCTTCCTGTATTTTTAGCGTGTGTTGTTTGTTTTCCCTAGAAGACTCTAGGTTGGATCTGTTTTTAATGGCATCAGTTCCCGGAATGACCAATGAGGGAAACCCTTTGCCAGGGGAACCTTTTGTTTTTCCTTCTTATAGAAACATTGGTCCTCCTCACATCGCTACTTTGAGCCTTCCAGGTCTCATAATTGGATTACTGGTATGGTTGTTTTCCACTCAAGTAATCCTGAATGCACCTAATTCTTATGTTGTAAGCACTGTCCACCAAGAACATCAACCTCATGTTGATCCTTCACCTTCTTCACCAGTAATATCTTCTTCACCTTCTTCAATTGTAAGGTATTCCTCCATTTCATCTTCTTCGTCGAGTGAAATCTCTGAAGCTAATAACTCAGTGGATAAGAAGAAGATGAAAAGGAAGAATAAGAAGAAGAAAAATAAGTAAGGGTCCAAACTTCCAACCACTTCCAAACATGTTGGAAAACAACCAGTCACTGATAATAATGTTGGGAGTGTTGATGATGCCAAGATCACCCAAACAACCTGTAAGCCCTAGTACCCTTGCAGACTTTGTAAAGGTGGCCATATTATTAAGGATTTCCCTAGTCTATCCAAGGTTATAGAAGCATGGTCTACACACCCTCACCAACCCTTGTCGCCAGCCTCTGAAAAACATGTTGATTACCTCCCGTCAACTAATCAGGATACCATTAGGAAGAAGAAAATTAGAGTCAAGTTCTCGTGCATGTTATGTAAAGGGAGTCATCTAACTCACCTTTTCCCTCATATGGACAAAGCCTCAAAATTACTGGAAGACATGACCATTTCACAACCTCAAATTCCAGATGCTTATCGCAAGCTTACTCTCAACCCACGTGTAGTTGATGGAATGATCAATCTGGTCCCTTAATCAGTCAGTCCAGTTGATCATGTAGTCAATCTGGTCACGTCCTTAGTTGAACCAATTGACAAAGTGGTTGATCTGATCCCATCCTCCATCGATCCCACTCTCTCGTTAGAGAGTGCAACCCAAGAGGTTGATCTGTTTCCACCCGTCGACCCCATTCTCCCCTTGGAGAATGCAACCCAAGTAGTTGATCTGATCTCATCATCGGTTGATCCTACCCTCCCGCTATAGAGTAAATCTGATACTGCCCACGTTTTTCTCATTGATACAAAATCTATCATGCCGAGGGGAATTCCTCCTTCTCCTATGTAACCCCCTCCAAGTAATGAGTCCATCCTTTTTTATTGGGGTGTGCTAACTGGACCTCATCTTCCCTCTCACATTCCTTTCCATATTACAATACAAGTTTGTGTTTGGGATGTCCCTCAGACACTGATAGATGAAGGTGCGTCCATTAGTATTTTGTACTCTATTGCTTGGAAATATTTGGGTTGTCCTCAGCTTGCGCCAATTACATAGAATATGTTTTCTTTTAAGAGAAGAACCAATCAACCTTTAGGGACCCTTCCTCAGTTTCCTATAACTTTGGGAGGGAAAAATGTCTTTATTGATGTCATGATAGTCCAAGATCCCTTGGATTTTTATTTGGTCTTTGTGCGAGACTATGCCTATGCCATGAAAGCTATCGTGTCCACTATTTTTCATGTGATATATTTCCCTCACGATGGAAGAGTTGTGACTATTTATCAACTTTCATTCATTGGTCCTGACTTGACTTCAATGACCTACCTAAATAGTTCTTATATGCATACGATATCACCCCCGCCACAGGTCAATTATGTGGCATTGTTTCCCATGCTTTCATATGCTGATGTAGATGAGCCACTCACTGTATGCTCAATTTATTATGACTTGGATCCCATAGTTGAAATGGTGATCTCTTCGGTAAGGCTATTTGAGCCTGACCTCCTTACCCCTATCATGACCCTCGACATGTGTTCCTTCCAGAGTGTGTTTCTTCCATCAAGTGAAGATCTCTTGGAAGCCATGACTGAGTTTTGTCCCTTGACATGGTGTCCTTCCAGATAATTTTCCTCTTGGAATCCATGATCAAGAAGAGGATCTTGAGCATGGTTTTCTGATTTCAAGCTCATTAAAAAATGAAACCATCTTTGAGCATGGTTTTCTGATTTCAACCTCGTTAAAAAATGAAACTAGCTACGAGGATAGTTTTTTGAATCTCTGTAGCAACCTCGTTAAAAAATTAAATAGAGCTTACGAGCATAGTTCTTGTTTATGTGTCAATCTTGTTAAAAAATGAAACAAATGTCTAGGGATTGAACCTGGATTCTCGAGAATAGTTCTTGTTCTCGTGTCAAGCTCGTTAAAAAATGAAATAGATTTTCCCCCTCTTCAATTTAGTCAAGTACTTTGTTACGTATAGTATTTGAAGCTTCTTTTCATCCTCATATGCCACTGGACGAACCGAATCTTGGGGGGAAATGCTTGCAGCCTCTAGACTTCATGCTGAAGTTAAGCCACTAGCTTCCTAAACTAGGGGCTAAGTACCAACCATCCCTGGATTATGCATTGGTAAGTGTCAAGCATAGTTTTCTTTGGTTTAAGATTGTGTAAAAATGAAACCACCTACCTCAAGCATAGTTTCCTCTGGTTCAAGCTTGTGTAAAAATGAAACTAGGTCCAAGCATAGTTTTGGCTAGTTTTAAGTTTGTGTAAAAATAAAATCTATCCCAAGCATAGTTTTGTTTTGTTTTAAGCTCGTGTAAAAATAAAAACAATCCCAAGCTTAGTATGTGTTCTCTCTCATGGTCGTAAATACCTGAGAATGTAACCGAGTAAAATTTTATCACTTTTTCATACTCGTAAGGGTTATACGAAAAAGCAATCCCCTGGAGTTCCCTTTAATCTCTTTTTAGACTCTCTAAACATGAAAATATCACCGAGCGATCTTGTTCTTTTCACACTCGTTTAAGTGTTTGAAGAAAACGTCTGTTGAGAAGTATTTTATCTCTTTTTGGGTCTCATTAGACTAACTTACGAAAAAGGACCTTATGGAGTTCTCTTTAAGTGTTTTTCAGACTCTCTAAACATGCAAAACCCCTAAGCTTTCTTTCTTTGGACTCATAAAACAAACATCGAAAGGCCCACATGGGACTGAACCACTCCTTCCTAGGGTTCATTAAACATACTCCGAGGGACTCATCTGAAGGATGAGCTTACATTTCAAGCATTTTTTATCCTCCTCAAACATGTGTAAAAATAAAGAGGTACTCGCCAGAAATGGTGGGGGGGAAATTGGAAAAGAAACGTATCTAAACCTGTATTCTATGAAAGAGTAACCTTTGAACAAGAAACCCTTTCACTTTCTTTGTGTCTAGGTTGGAAAATATGCTTGTCTCTTGATCATACTCCTTTATAAGATTAAAAATTAGTCTGCGATCCCTGTTGTTGAGTCCGTGTTTCCAAGACAATTTTTGTGTCGTCAATATGTTCAAAGAGAAGTTCAATCAAGAAATCCTTATATTAAATTGGCCATTTCTGCAGTCCTTAATCCTTCTATTGCATCGACCATCCATGAGTCAGTCCTGAATCACTTGTTACTTTGATCTACCTCAAATATTTTTACATGTTTCGTGTCATTGATGGGGGATACATTAAGGCCCTCCTATGATGAGTCTTTTCCTGTCGACTTCAACTCATTATCTAGGAATTAGACTTAGAAACTAACTAGTACCTTTGAACTTGCTTGCCTCAATGGCAGGTTTCCTCGCTTTCGAGAAAGGGTTTTCATTATTGACCCTTGATCGGGAGATTCCGTCGAGTTTTCGACTTCAACTCATTAATTCACATTTGTTGGATTGTACTAGAGTACCTTGGGATTCATTGACATTAATGGTGATTTCCCTCACACTTTTTAACAAATATTCATTAATGATCGGCAATCAAGTGGTTTCTACCATGTTCGACTTCAACACATGTATTTGAATCGTTAGATTCGTACTATAGAGTGGTGGAGATGAAGACCCTAAATCTTTTATGAAATATTTGGGTTGCATTGGAGTGTATTCATATTGTACTGTTGCATAGATCCATAGTGTATGTCTCGTGGCTATGTTCAAATTTGAGTCTTTAACACATAGATCCACAATGTATTTTTGGTGGCTATGTTCAGATTTGTGTCATATTGGCATGGATCCACAGTGTATGTTTGGTGGCCATGACCTTTATTACTTGACATGGATATTTTCATGTCAGAATTTATGCTCTGAGTCATTTGTATTCTGAGTATGGAAATTCCTACCTCAGTGATGATATATTATTGTATTGCATTTCCTTGTTTGTTGGCAAGTTTCCGATCAACGGTTCCTTGTTCCCTACACACACTCAACAAAATATTTCAGCTATCACTCTATTCTAACTTCATACTTTGGGGGGCTCTCTGTTACACATTATTTTCATCATCCCTATGACCGTTAATGATGTAAACCTATCCTTTGTCTTTAGAAGGATCAGTGGCCCAAATTCCTGAAGAAAGAAGGGAGAAGAAATTTGCCTGAGAAAAAAAATTGTATTTTCCTTTGTAAAAACCCTATTAAGGAAGGTTGTTACAGGATGCACTATATATAGGGTGCGACAATGCCTGATCATCACCCCTTGATCTAAATATAGGTTGTGACGTCTCCGTAGGCTGCACTATACTTAGGGTGCAACAATTTTCATACGTGGGAAAAACGAGCCTCTTCTCGATGCTTCAAGAAGGAGAAGCTTTTATGGTGAGGTGACATCTAATTGGTTTGGATATTACTCGATTTTATGATTTAGTGGAATCATCCTAACCTCCTAACCTTATCCTCTTTAGCTTATAGAAGGAGAGAATCTCTCATGGAAAAAGTTAGATTGGATTGAGATTGGTTTTGGCTTGAGATTGTTAGCTTGGTTAAAGTGGCTTTGAGCTTTTCTTTGTCAAGATAGATTGTGAGTGACTTTCAGATCTATAGTCACAGAATCTATGGAGCAAGAAGTGTGTGGGAAGAAAGGAACTCTTAGAAGGGACCTTACAACATCAAGGCTTTGGTTGTAATCTCTCTTTCCATTATTTAATGCAGATGCACTTTTCTTTCCTATATGAATCTTATTTGTCCATATTGTATGATTCCTTGATCACATACATAGTTTCATATCAAGTAGGCTCTATTATTCTTGTCTTCATTGGCTTGTGTTATTTTGAAGAAATTTATCCATAAGTCTCATGACGAAGCTTGGATTGCATTGGCGAAGTCAGGTCTTCGATATTTAAAAGGTATGTTCTAGATCCATCTCTCATTTGATAATTGAAATATAAGGAAAGAGTAGTGTATTGTCTTGTTTTCTTCAAGTTTCATAGTGAAACTAGGGTGATATGTTTGTGTCCACACTTACTGATTAGTCCGATAACAATGTCCGACTCATGAAGGTCAAGATACTTATTACAGAAAGGTCGGCTCAGGTCATAAGACTTTCCCTTGGAAAAGAGCACGACATATGAAAAAAATCATGCTTCATGTTATTGACATAAGCTTGTGGCACATGAGGCACCACAAACTTTCCATGTGTTTGGAAAAGTAACCAAATGGAGGAGGACATATCTGTATGTAATAAGAACAACTTCCTAAGGCCATACTAAATCCCATTCCTTTGCAGAAAAAAAATGAAGGATGTGCTCTGTCCAAGGGTGACTATATTGCTGCCAGTAAAAGAGAATGTTTTCATGTCCCCTCTTTTTGGAATATTTTTTTTTCTTTTTCATATATTTAACGAGATTGAAAAAGAATATAAAGATGCTATGTTACAAAGGAGGAATAAGTGTCGCATACAAGCAAGTTAGTTCCAAGCACAAGGAACAAACTGATTCTCAATGCAAGGAGACATGTGTAGTATATGGACACTTGGTAAAATTCCTCCATGGGTCAGGATGTCAAAATGCAAAGGTAAATATTTTGCAAGGCTTGCATCTAAGGAATGCTCTAAAAGTTTAACAACAAAATAGAGCCAACATTAGGACAAATATGAAAGAGTGAGACATGCGATACAATTATGGATTGAAAAAATGAGCCTCCTTCAATGTAAAGTTTTACGAGCCTAGAGAAGGTAAGCTCGACGATTTTTCACATTTAGAGAGTCTAAAAACAATTAAAAGAAGACTCCAACGTGGCCTTTTTCATAAATTTAGTCACCGATCCCCGAAAAAGAATAAAATCATATGAAGGATAACTCTTCTGGTTCCTGGGGCCAGAGTATTCCTTTTTTGTACATAGTCTAGTTGGTCTGAAAAAGGGTTAAACTTATACCGAAAGGACGTCTCTTCAAAACCATTTTAATGAGTGTGATAGAGACAATATCACTTGGCTATATTTTCAATTTTAAGGAGTCTAAGAAGAGATTAACTATGGCCCCCCTTATCCTTTTTTGTAAATTTAGTCTCCTGAGCCCGAAAAAGTACAAAAAATAGCTTATGAGAACTCTCCCGGTGAGACATGTCTCCTGAGGCATACCTTTTTCCTAAATAATCTATTTTCCAGAAAAAGTGTTAAACGTATGCCAAATAGATGTTCTTTTTGGTCCAAATAAAGAGTGTGAAAGAAACAAGGTCACTCGATTATCATTTCTTGTTTAGGGAGTCTAAAAAAGGCTTAAAGAAGACTCCAAGGTTTTTATTTTTTGTAAATAATATCCAAGGCCCAAAAAAGTGATAAACCAAAACCAAGGAGAATGGCTCTTTTTTGTAAATTTAGTCCCTCGGGCTAGAAAAAGGGTTAAACATACACCTAAGAATACTCTCCTAGCGAACCATAGCTCCTAGGGCATATCTTTTTTGTAAAATTAGCCATCCAGACCTAAGAATGGGTAAATTATCATTGGACATATGTGCCTTCAAATTTCACTTTGACGAGCGTGAAGGGAAACAAGATTGCTTGGAAATATTTTCAATTTTAGAGAGTTTGAAAAGAACTTAAAGAAGACTCTAGGGGGATCATTTTCTTATGTAATCTAAACGAGGTTGAAAAGGATAAATAATGTCTCGTTAGATGTCACTTTCATAGTTTAAGTGAGCTTGAAAGAACAAAAACCATGCTCTTGGGGAGTCCCATGGGTATAGGCTAGAAAAAAAAATGAAGAAGAAGGATGAGGCTTCAACACAAAGTCATGGCGGGACTAAATAGGACTCTTGTACCTATGAAGTACTTCGGTATGGGAATCAAATGGAAAAAAAAGGCTCTAACTAGTATTCCCATGGGAGGAAGGCTCTACCACATATAGTATGACACACTTATCAACAAGGAAGGTTAGTGTGACAATTCAATGGAGTCAATCCTAAGGAAAAATGAACCAGGAAATAGATAATGCAACAATGCAAGTAGGGAAAATTAGTATCACTTAACCTATATGCTATTTTCAAGGTCAATACCTTTCAGAACAGATCGATATGATGAAAAAATTTCAAAGAAAAAAATGTCTCCAAGATCCTGCATATAAGGCCAATAACACTCATCCAGAAATTAATAAATACAATATATATAGAAACTTCAGAAAATAAGATATGTTATTGAATACAAAACTTGAAAAAAAAAAACTTGGATTGTACAATATGGTACAAGGCACCGCACAACCTTACAACTCATGCATAGTATTAGTTCAAGTAGATCTAATTGCCAGGATCTAACCAAGATTCTCTTCGGTAGTCAACCTACAAAGTCTCCCAAAAGGGAAGAAAAAAAAAACTATGGTGTAATTCTTCCCATAGTATATAATGTGTAGTCATGGCTTCAAGGATAGACTCATCTGAAGGCAATTCAATATCCGAGAAATCACACGAATGAGGAGGGCCGACAGTCCCAAAAGAAGAAACAAACTAACCATATTCCATATAATGATGGAGGTTCTGGCCATGACCGATATATTTTATCAGGGAAGAATCACAAACACAAGGGCTTGAGGATCTACAAATAGTGAGATCAGACTCGAAAGGAAACTCAAGATCACTTGGACCAAGAGGGGGAAGCAAGGGATCCCATGCCCCCATTGGATAAACCAATGGATCAATTGTTGAGACCAAGTCTCGAGAAGGAAAACATGAGTGAACAAGTTCGTTCTTAGGAGCAATTGAACACCGAGGCTAAGATGCCACATAATTTACCTGTGGTGGGGTAGAGTCTACATGAATACTAGGAACATATAAAGGGGCAGCATGAACTAACGTCGAATTAGGATGGTGATTATCAGATGCCAATTGGTCGATAGTGGCAATGCTTCAAATATGAGGGAAATGCATCACCAAGAAGAGCGTAGAAATGACAACGTTCATAGCATATACATAATCATGCCCGAGAAGCATATTGAAATCTAATGGGCCTTGTACCACTATAACATCGACAAGGATAGTATTCCCACCTAATGAGATAGGGAACTGAGGAAGAATCCAAAAATACTCACTAGGACATCTGTCAAAAGACAAAAACTCATGCGAATAAAACAAAGGCTCGGAAGAGCCCAAATCTTGCCAAGCCGAGGAGGATAAAATACTTGTGGAGGCTCCTTCAACCATAATACATTGGTAAATGTTTTTTGAACTTACTTAAATCCTTATTTGAAAGGGTTCATAAGAAGTAAGGTGAGGCTCAACAAGGTAATTACAATCAATGGAAACCATCCTAGGACTTGGAGGGGGTGTGCTCGAAGTGAGAGGAATGCCCCCTTGTTCTAAAAGTACTGAACTGGAAATGCTAAAAATATAGTCAGTTGACATATCACTCCCCATAAAAAGAGTGGGATCAACCAAATATTGCATCAGCATGACCAATTTGGTAGACTCGAAAATATCCAAGAGAAGAGTGTGATAAACCAAATTTTTCATCAGTGTGACCACTTTCGTAGACTCGACACTCTCCAAGAGAAGAGTCGGATCAACCCAAGATTGTATCGACGTGACTACTTTTTCAACCACTAGATGAATAGACTATGAGACAACATGTTCTGAAGGTGCATCACCCCCCAAAATAGGAGTGGGATTGGTCGAAGATTGCATCGTCATGACCACTTCATCAACCAAAGGATGAATAGATTGTAGGGAAACCAAAGAATACTCAGAATCAGAAGAGCTTGCAGACATGGACTACAATCTTTGTGCCTTTGGAATGCCAAGGCATAGATGAGTAAGGTGATCTCCCTTGAAAATTTTACAAGGGAACTTAGGCGTACGTCCTATCCATCTAGTTTTCTCAACAAAATCAATTCCAATAGCATGACTAGTAGTGGTTGGTTTCTTGTCCTCAACATGACTCGTAGAGGTTGTTGACAACTCTCCAACATGACTAGCATAGGTTGGTTGTTGAACTCCAGTATGATTCACAGGGACTAGATTCATGCCCTGAGCTTGACTTGCAGTGGTTGCTTGTACATATCTAACATGATTTACAGAGGTTGGTGAATGGTCAATAACATGAATCACAGAGGCTACATACCTATCGCTAGTATGACTAGCAATGACTAGACATTTTCCCCCAACATGAATTGTAGAGGATGGGTGATTTCCCCCATCATGACTTGTAGAGGCTGGGTTCTGGTCTTCAACATGACTTGTAGAGGTTGACGACCTATCTCCAAAATGACTCACAGAGGTTGGTGATTTGTTCTTCCTATTCTTCCTCTTTCTATTTCGTTTAGACTTTCGGTTACTAGTAGTTGGACTTTCACCAGAGAAGGAAGAAGGAGGAGAAGACTTTGTTGATGAAGGAACATCAACATGATTCCCATGACATAAAGTCCTTAACTGAGAAGCGTCAAGAGAATTAGAGACATTTGGAATGGTACCCAACCAAACCAATAGTCCCACATTTAACCCAGGAATGTACAACGTAGACTTCAAAGGGACACCAACATTTACAAAGAAAGGAAAAGCACAAGAATCCCCTTGCGAAGGGGTTCCTTGGTTGGCATCATCAAGAAATTTGTCCATGAAGATCTTATGCATAGGTTTGTTGATGATTGAAATTGTCAACATAATTTCGCTCGCAAAGTGTTTCTAAAGCCTATTATTATATAAGACTAAATAATGCTAGTAGGTGGGACCCCCTTGAGCTTGTGAAGATCAGATCTGTTCATTTTCAATGTTATGATAATGTGCTACACAGGTTCAAATGGTTGATGAGAATGTGGTTGTCATTGATATGAGTTAAGCTTTGGGATTGTGTTCCTTCATGATACTACAACCTGCTATTCATTTATGGTATTCGTTCTTCTCGCACCTGCAAAACAAATATGTTAGTGAAAATTGCAGAAAGGCATTTTGAGGAAAATCAAAATACTATATCTGATGCAAAAGAGACCTAGCTTTGCAATACTACATGCATAAAGTGTTTGTTGATTATTGTTAGACCTTAGATAACAAGGAAATGTCTATAAAAAAATGTTAAATTACATATATATATATATGAAAGTAGTGTTTCCCCAAAAATAATAATGAAGTCACTACTTCTGTAATAGAGCCAATCAAGATTTGTAATGATATTCGCTCCCATATATATATGCAGTAGAAGATCAAAATAATCAAAACCTCACATGCCACGTCTAAAAAGTCAATTGACTATACAACCAACAGTCATAATTTAGACATAGGCTATGCAGAAGTAAATTTCTGAAACCATGTAACCATGCCACTGTAAAACAAAACATCTCAATGCGACTTGAAATCCGAGCCAAATATCCAACACGACTGTCATCAGCAGTGATCAATTGTAATAAATAACACACTTGAAACTCAATGGATATTACTAAGCATAAAAACAAGTCAGCCATACTACACACGGTGTACAACTGAGAGAATCCTAGTGTAATATTTCCAGTAATCACACAGCAACATATGCCCACGACATAACTCAAAACATCATTCTGGCTTATTTATTAAGTTGCATGTGCATGACCAGGCCGTGCATATTCAAACCTATTCTACCAATGACAAAAGATGCAGTAGGAATATCCAATCCAATAATTTACTTTGCAAAACATCATCTACAGGATGTGGCATGTGTGAAAAACACCAAAACCCTTGTAACCAATGCCAACCATTATCCAAAACATCATAAGCACAAATACTAGTGACTGTACATTAACCAACTATTCGCCACTGTGGTAAGGAAAAACCAATCAACCGAACAAGCCGGGGTAACTGTGTATACCCACGCACCTAATCGAAATGGGTAGAGGCCCTTCCATTAAAAACAATTGAGTTCTTTGACACCAGGTTGGTAACTGTGAACTTTTAGAAGTGAAAATTGCAATGTAAATCTCATGCTATTATTACAGAAGCAGTGACGGAAGGCTATACCAACACGACCGCTATACGATCAATGGGTGAGCCCGCATTCGAAGTAATAGACCACAATAATCAGGAAAATTTAACAGGCTCAACAAACTCCCTATGCGGCTCCAGTCTGGAGGGTTAAGGGTTTTCACAGTAGCCATCATAGGAGGAAAGGCACCAACCATAGTGAAACTTCGAGGTTAAAGGCGTACACACAAGGAGGACTATGACGCTTGTGAACAGGAGACAGTTCTTGATAGGGCCGAACAAGAAAATAGAGCTCTAGTTAAACCCAAGAATCATGAAGACAACCATCCAACCATGATTTAAATTTTTTTTTTAAAAACGTGGTGGTAACAAAAATCTATCACCCAGGAAGACCACCAACTCCAATGAATTCAAACAATTATAAGCAGAACCATCCATTTTCCATTCAAAACCAAAGTTCCCACAATTGTAGTACTCGAGACAAACATAAACCCACACAATTGAGCCAAAAAAATTTCATAACTAGAGTGAAGTCAAGAATGGCCAAAAGAGACATACATGTTAATTGAAAACATTAAGATGAGAGGTGGCTGAGTGGTTTCACCCTGCTGAAAATCCAGAGCATGAACACAACAACCAGATCAAACAATAGTCCAATTAGGGTGGCAGCCAATACGAAGGGTAAATGTGACATGTAGTAAATGCACATCGCCTCCACCCATATCTCATTTACTCCAAAGTACATGCCAACGCGCCCCCATTAACATCGTTAATCAACCCATGCATCAAGAATATCAACCATTTAAAACATAACATAATCCAAGTTCCACATAACCATTCAACCATTCATGTGGTTACCTTGCCAAGTGCACCACCCATGTTCATATCCTCAATATAACTCAAATAAATCGCTTGACCACTATACAATCTAAATGATCATGTATACAATTATCACCCACAGTGTGATCAACATCAACTTGAACCATAGCATAATCACCATAAAAATTGCGAAGCCATTACTCCCATGATCCACCAACGTTTATAGCATATGTATATCAGATACCAATTCCATTAACCAATGCATAACCATTGTATTATCACTTTGACAAAATGCACCACCAAAATATCCACCATATGCATATATATATATGCATATGGTGGATATTTTGGTGGTGCATTTTGTCAAAGTGATAATACAATGGTTATGCATTGGTTAATGGAATTGGTAGCTGATATACATATGCTATAAACGTTGGTGGATCATGGGAGTAATGGCTTCGCAATTTTTATGGTGATTATGCTATGGTTCAAGTTGATGTTGATCACACTATGGGTGATAATTGTATACAACTAAGAGAATTTATGTGTTAAGTGGATGCAGTAGTAGTGTCTTTAGTGGATTGCAGTAAGGTTTTTTTTGGGTTGATTTACACTTGATTGTTGTTTTCATTGAGCAGTGACCATTTATTCTCCCCTTTCATTATATCATATTTTCTCTCAGTACAAACCCCTCACGTATCCCAAAACACCGTTTCATCCCCCTTCTCGTTGATTAACGTTAGAACAATTTGTATGGATTGGATTGCATGAGCATGATACATTCTGAGCCAAATATATTTCGTATTTTTAAGGAGTTTTCATGAATGGTTATTTAAAAGACTATTTTCTAATTGTTAACATATGCAGGATGAGTTTTTCCAGTCGAGGAAGGCATGGCCGAGGAAATAGAGGTGGAGGTAACTGGAACCGAGGCCCAAGAAGGCCTAGGTTCTCTATACATTTTGACGTTGATTCAGAAGAGCTTGGCCAATTGTTTCATGATGGATTCTTTAATTGGATTGGGCAGGGAATAGTCCAACCAAGGCCTGAAAGACCTCCTTTCCAAGCCCCTCAATCCCCCAGCGTCCCTGTGCCTCCTCATGTCTCTTTACAACTTGATCTCCCAGAAAATGATGGGTGGCAGAAGATTGTTCACCCGAAAGTCTCCCAACACCGTGGCTAAACAAACTTAACTTTTCCTGCTTCTCCACCTTTGAACCCCATTGTCCAAGCTTCCCCTGACCACTCGCCAATGCAATCCTCCCACGCTAGCAAGATATTGAATACTGAATCCCACCAGGCATTTGATAAAGGAAAATACACCGCTACCCCTTCCTCACCCTCCTATGACTCTAACAAATCCATGTCTTCACAGATGCATTTGAGGGATGATTTTTCCCATGTGATCAGTGAGATAAAGCCTAATGGCTCTGCCTAGCCCAAGGCAAATTCAAGGAAATCAAGAGGTGACAACAACAACCAAGGAAGGGTTGCATCACAGACTGGAAAACATGGCTTTTGAATTTTATGTTATTTATTATTTTATGACAGTGGACTTCATGGATTTTGGACAACATGTTTTATTTTGGATATATGAGTATTATTTTGAAATATTTTCAAATTTCATGAGCTAAAATTGCCAAAAGTAAATGTGTTTGAGGGGAGGCACAAGGGGTGTGTTTTCTTAACTAATGGATTATGTTATGATTGTTATGAACTAAGGGAGTCACAAGGGGTCCCACCTAATAGTTATTATTTATTTATGACCCTATTATGATTATTACCTCCCCCCCCGAACTAAAGTTAGTTGAGTCTTGTTTTATCTTAACTAATAAGTTGGTTCAACTACTTCAACCAATTCTAATTTGTTAAAAGCAGAAGTAAGTGGAGGAACAGGAGGAGGATAGAAGCACAAAGCATACTAAGGTTTGCTCTTTGATTTTATGTTGAGATAGTTAAGTTTTCATTCATTCATATATTCACCATAGCCTAATTCTCTTTTTTGATAGTAGGGTCTTATTGTAGACAACAATATTCAGGGATGAATAAAATCATTCAGACACTTGTTCTTTAGAGGTGTTGATCTATCTTTGATAGTCTATGTAGACTTTTCTGTTTGTGAATTAATTTTCATGACTGATAAAGGCTATTGTGCATAGTTGAGTGGGCAACAATCTGTGTCAAGCTGATCCATCTTTTAGAGTTCATTTTTGGTTTTCTATTAGAGGTCCTTTTGTATGTTCCATCGAGGATTTCTAAGTTTGACTTTGGTCTAAGATTTATGTGTGAAGTTTTTTTAAAGAGAATGACTCTTTGGTGAATTGGAATGAAATAAAGGATTGATTTATATCTCATCTATCTTGATTATCATCTTGGTGTCTTTACTTCTGTTCTTACATTTATGTCAACAACTGATTTATTCAGAAAATTACATAAAAATTGAATTTCCAACAAGCTTTTTGTTGATAAAAGACTAGCCTAAGAACTCGTAATTAATACTTGTGATGTTAGGATGTTATTTTGTTGACTATAAACATAGGGTGATATTAGATATTATTTTTGGGATTAACTACGTAGTGTAAGTCATTAATCTATGACCCATATCCATGAGTATTAGTCACAACTGACCAATAATAAGAGTGAAGGAAGCTCTAACTGGGTAGTTCATAAGGCACAATACTTGATAAGGTTTTGCTAATGGGGTAGCAAGATAAGTGGGCTTGATTTTGGGGAAAAGTCCATAGTTAAGCGCACTTGAGCTAGAGGCATCTTGGGATGGATGACCACCTGGGAAGTCCTGGTTACTGGGTGCAAGCCCCGGAGGTGATGAATGATGCTATGCGATTCATTTCGTTGGTTTCAATCCCACTTCTTCACCCCTGTGAGCATCACCCGATGTAATGAGTGCTAAGTGGAATATTCAAATCATGAGAATTATTGGTCAGTTGCAACTAATACTCATGGATATGGGTCATAGATTAATGACTTACACTACATAGTTAATCCCGAAAATAATATCTAATATCTTGCACTGCGGAAGCCCCTATATGCTTAAATAGGGTGATATTCCCGTCTACTTTGCTTTAGCCAAGTAAAGTCTGAAAATTATTGAGTAAGATCAATTCATATATTTTCCTC
>JASDQU011378265.1:2240-15661 GCA_032191745.1 Picea mariana | reverse complement strand
TATCTTGGGGAGATATTGGCAAGCCCTAACAGGTGGATACCTCTTGCTCGACGAGACACATTTATCCATTCCTCGGAATGGAAAGAATATCATCGTCCTTAGAGAAGGAAGAATTTCAACCTACATAGAGAGTGTTCCACAATATAACATAAACTATATCGAAGAGGACCTAGGAGTGTATTCCATATTCACTGAAGAGGATAATATTCCTCTGGAAAGAATTGATTTAGAGGATGAATTATGGCATATGCACTTCGATGGTTCACACTCAAATGAGGGTAACGGGGCTGGTATTATATTGGTTTCCCCTACAGGAAAGATTCATAATTTGTCATACAGGTTGGAGTTTGCTTGCTCAAAAAATGTCGCTGAATTCGAAGCTTTGTTGTTAGGCATGCTCTCCTAGCAACAAGCTGATGGAAAAATATTCCCAAAATGTTTGGGCCCTTTTCTCGAACCTCCTATCTTTTAACATCACTCATGTTAGGAATGAGTTGATCGATTAGTTGTCTTCACAACCTCTCCTACTTAGCATCTCTTTCCTCACTGGCCTGATTGTGTTTCCAATCTCTACATCATCCATACATTTTTGAGAGTGAAGAATTATGGAAGGCCATCCCTAACAATGAAAGAATTTGTGTTGTCATTCAAAATGAACCTCTTGAGCCAGAAGAGATTGTATCTATAGAAAATAATAAAATTCCTGAAGGCTTGACTCCTCTCGAGGGTTCGTTTTCCATGAGTGTTGTAGGAAACAAAGAAAAATGGGAAGAATAGGCATTATAGCTGAAGGTGGTTGAATCCATCTCCATGAAAATTACGACACCTGGATCTTCAACGAACGTTAAAATAAATGTCCATGGTTATGAGAGACAAGGTCTATTGAGTTACTTGGTGGATTTCAAAAGGTTTTTTCTTGGTTTAATTCATGGTTTTGATCCAGGTCTTGTTCAACAAACCATGAAACCAGATATGAAAAAACAAAGACTCGTTAACTCTGCACTGAAAGCAACCTTTTGTAGGGAGTCGAGGAATTTCTCAAGGACTGAAATGTTTTTTTTAGTCCACCCTAAATGGGTTTCCAAATGGGAACCTTCTTTGAAGACCATTGATAATATTAGAACCTGCATTAGTCTTCGAAATTTCAGTCAAGCAATTATGAGAAATCCTTCCCCCCCTCTCAGCATAAAAAGATTTCTGCAATAGGTTGTAGAGTTACCCTTGGAGCCCTTACTTGATAGTTTGTTTGGTTACAATAAAACCAAGGTAAAAGGGGAAAATATTCACAAAACCACTTTTATTACAAATTGAGATATTATGTCTTACAATTTTCTGCCTCTGGCTTACTTGAAACTAATATCTCCTTTAATGGGCCTATACACACAACTTTTGATGAATTGGTCAGTCTCCATGTTTATATTGATGATTTAATCGTATGCGTCAAAAGGCTGATAGTTACGCCAGAGGGTCAAGTGTTGGATCATTTCCATATTAATTTTATCTTGGACACTAACTCAGAAATTTTAAAGGAATTACAGAGACAATGGTTTTCTCACAGCACTAACAGTCCTTACTTGAAGTATTGCAAGGGACCAGCATGAAAATTTTTTTTTTGTTGATTGGATATTTCTGTATACTAGTAGCTTAGATTTGTTTTCAATTTTTTTTGTGCTTCCTTTTTCTGTCTTACGACACTTTGACTTCTGCTTTCTGAATTGAATTTTCATTTTCTTGCTGTGTTTTGTTTCTGTCTTTTACTATTGCTGTTTTAATTTCTGCATTATTACTTCTATTGGAATTCTTGTCTTTATCATCTTTTAAGTGTTTGGTCAAGTTAGAATGTTGGATCAATTCTGCCATAGTGACACCCCTGCAAAAGAATTGTTAGTCGATAACGATCAAGCTTACACAGTTGTTATGATCTCTCCTCTGAAGGGCCTGTGAATTTGTTACATATTTCCGCTGCTATCTTACGAGGAATTGGTTGTTTCCCACTTCTTCTTGCCATTTCTTCATCCATCGAGATCTTAAGAGCAAATATATAAGTCTCCCTCTTTCAATTTAACATCATATTATAGTCAAATGATTATGCATACAGTGGTAAAAACCCTCACTTAACATTTTTCATGAGTTATTCCCAAATTCCCGGTCATCTTTCCATTAAATCCACTCATTTCCCCCTGTTGCATAATCATTCGAGCCACGTCTTCTTGAGATTACTATTCTTGGTCTGCGAAACCATGAGTTCTGAGTTCTAATCTATTAAAAAAAAAAATCCCCATGGAGTCCCCAGTTTGTTGACGATTGAAATCATCAACGTAATTTCTCCCGTAAAGTGTTTCTAAAGCCTATTATTATATAAGACTAAATAATTCTAGTAGGTGGGACCCCCTTGAGCTTGTGAAGATAAGATCTGTTCATTTTCAATGTTATGATGATGTGCTACAAAGGTTCAAATGGTTGATGAGAATGTGGTTGTCATTGATATGAGTTAAGCTTTGGGATGTTTTTCCTTCATGATACTACAACCTTCTATTCATTTATGGTATTCTTTCTTCTCGCACTTGCACAACATATATGTGAGGGAAAATTGCAGAAAGGCATTTTGAGGAAAAGAAAAATACATTGTTGGTTAATTTACTTTGCAAAACATCATCTACAGGTCGTGACATGTGTGAACAACACCAAATGCTTGTAAGCAATGCCAACCATCATCCAAAACATCATAAGCACAAATAATGGTGATTGTACATTAACCAACAATTTACCACTGTGGTTAGGAAAAACCAATCAACCGAACAAGCCGTGGTAACTGTGTATACCCACACACCCAATCGAAATGGGCAAAGGCCCTTCCATTAAAAACAACTGAGTTCTTTGACACCAGGCTGGTAAGTGTGAACTTTTAGAAGTGCAAATTGCAATGTAAATCTAATGCTATTATCACAGAGGCAGTGATGAAAGGCTATACCAACATGACCGCTATACGATCAATGGGTGAGCCCACATTTGAGGTAATATACCACAATAATCAGGAACAATATAACAGGCTTGACAGAATCGTGAAGACAACCATCCAACCATGATTTAAAAAACATTTTAACAAATGAGGTGGTAACAAAAATCTATCACCTAGGAAGACCACCAACTTCGATGAACTCAAACAATTATAAGGAGAACCATCCATTTTCCATTCAAAACCAAAATTCCACACAGTTGTAGTAATTAGGAAAAACAGAAACCCACACAACTAAGCCAAAAACATTTCATAACTAGAATGAAGTCAAGAATGGCCAAAAGAGACATACATGTTAATCAAAAACCTTAAGACGAGAGATGGTCGAGCGGTTTCACCCTGCTAAAAATTTGGAGCGTGAACGGAACAGCCAGATCAAGCAATAGTCCGATTAGGGTGGCAGCCAATGGGAAGGGTAAAGGTGATTTGCAGTAAATGCATGTCACCTCCACCCATATCTCCTTTACTCCACAATACATTCCAACGAGGCCCAATTAACACCATTAATCAACCCATGCATCAAGAATATCAACCATTTAAAACATAACATAATCCAAGTTCCACATAACAATTCAACCATTCACGTGGTTACTTTGCCAAGTGCACCACCCATGTTCATATCCTCAATATAACTCAAATAAATTTCTTGACCACTATACAATATAAATGAACATGTATAGAATTATCACTCATAGTGTGATCAACATCAATCCGAACCATAGCATAATCACCATAAAAATCACAAAGCCATTACTCCCATGATCCACCAACGTTTATAACATAATCACCATAAAAATTGCAAATACATTACTCAGTTGTTTTTAATGGAAGGGCCTTTTCCCATTTTGATTGGGTGTGTGGGTATACACAGTTACCACGGCTTGTTCGGTTGATTGGTTTTCCCTGACCAAAGTGGTAAATTGTTGGTTAATGTACAGTCACCATTATTTGTGCTTATGATGTTTTGGATGATGGTTGGCATTGCTTACAAGCGTTTGGTGTTGTTCACACACGTCACGTCCTGTAGATGATGTTTTGCAAAGTAAATTATTGGACTGGATATTCCTACTGCATCTTTTGTCATTAGTAGAATAGGTTTGAATATGCACGGCCTGGTCACTCACATGCGACTTAATAAATAGCCCAGAATGATGTTTTGAGTTATGTCGTGGTCATATGTTGTTGTGTGATTACTGGAAATATTACATTGGGATTCTCTCAGTTGTGCATCGTGTGTAGTATGGATGACTTGTTTTTATGCTCAGTGATATCCACTGATTTTCAAGTCCATTATTTATTGCAATTGATCACTACTGATGACAGTTGTGTTGGATATTTGGCTCAGCTTTTAAGTCTCATTGAGATGTTTTGTTTTACAGTGGCATGGTTACATGGTTTCAGAAATTTCCTTCTGCATAGCCCGTGTCTAAATGATGATTGTTGGTTGTATAGTCAATTGCCTTTTTAGGCGTGGCATGTGAGGTTTTGATTATTTTGATCTTCTACTGCACACACACACACACACACACACACACACACACACACACACACACACACACACACACACACATATATATATATATGGGAACGAATATCATTACAAGTATTGATTGGATCTATTACAAAAGTAGTGACTTCATTATTATTTTTGGGGAAACACTACTTTCAAATATAGATGTGGATTGGGGAAATGTATGGAAATGGTGGATGTTAATGATTACAGATTGAGTAGTATGTTGACTGTTATTAAATGCAGAATGTGCGAATAAAGGGAACATAACCTCTTACAAATTGTGTGAAATACTTCTGTTTCATAATGGAACTATGTTGGATATTAATGGACAGTGAAATTAAGAAAATACACAAGAATTATTACTCATTCATCTGATTGTTGGTTGATGCATGTTTTTCTTACTGCAAAAGATGTTATGGATTGCTTGATTAATCTCATGAACAGTAAACATTTTTTCCCCCTCATTATCTCATTTTCCACTAATTACAACCCCCTCACATATCGTAGATTAATTGTTTTTACTCCCTATTCTGATATTGATTACAGCTAAGAGATTTTTTGTGTTAAGTGGATGAAGTGGCAGAGTCTTGAGTGGATTGCAATAAGGGTTTTTTTGGGTTGATTTAAAGTTGATAGTTGTTGTCATTGAGAAGTGACCATTTATTCTCCCCTTTCATTATATCATATTTTCTCTCAATACAAACCCCTAACGTATCCCAAAACACTGTTTCACCCCCCTGCTCGTTGATTAACGTTAGAACAATTTGTATGGATTGGATTGCATGAGCTTGATACATTCTGAGCCAAATCTATTTCGTATTTTTAAGGAGTTGTCATGCATGGTTATTTAAAAGACTATTTGCTAATTGTTAACATATGCAGGATGATTTTTTTCGTCAGGGAAGCCATGGCTGAGGAAACAGAGGTAGAGGTAACTGGAACCAAGACCCAAGAAGGCCTAGGTTCTCTATACATTTTGATGTTGATTCAGAAGATATTGGCCAGTTGTTTCATGCTGTATTTTTTAATTGGATTGGGGTCGGGAATAGTCTTACCGAGGCCTGAAATGCCTCCTTTCCAATCCCCTCAAGCCCCCGGCATCCCTGTGCCTCGTCATGTCTCTTTACAGTCTGAATCCCCATAAAATGATGGGTGACAAGAGATTGTTCACCCGACAGTCTCCCAACACCATGGTTGGCCAAACTTAACTTTGCCTTCTCCTCCACCTTTTAACCCAATTGTCCAAGTTGCCCCTAACCACTCTCCATTGAAATCCTCCCATGCTATCAAGAGATTGAATACTGAATCCCACCAGGCATTTGATAAAGGAAAAGCTATTGTTTCCCCTTCCTCACCCTCCAATGAATTTGACAAATCTGTGTCTTCAAGGATGCATTTGAGGGATGATTGTTCCCATGTGATCAGTGAGATAAAGCCTAAAGTCTCTGCCCAGCCCAAGGAAAATTAAGGGAAATCAAGAGGTGACAGCAACAACCAAGGAAGGGTTGCATCACAGACTGGAAAATATGGCTTTTAATTTTATGTTATTTATTATTTTATGACAGTGGACTTCATGGATTTTGGACAACATGTTTTATTTTGGATATATGAGTATTATTTTGAAATATTTTCAAATTTCATGAGCTAAAATTGCCAAAATTAAATGTGTTTGAGGGGAGGCACAAGGGGTGTGTTTGCTTAACTAATGGATTATGTTATGAATTTTATGAACTAAGGGAGTCACAAGGGGTCCCACCTAGTAGTTATTATTTATTTATGACCCTATTATGATTATTACCTCCCCCCCCAACTAAAGTTAGTTGAGTCTTATGTTAGCTTAACTAATAAGTTGGTTCAACTACTTCAACCAATTCTAGTTTGTTAAAAGCAGAAGTAAGGGGAGGAACATGAGGAGGATAGAAGCATAAATCATGCTAAGGTTTTCTCTTTGAGTTTATTTTGAGATAGTTCAGTTTTCATTCATTCATATATTCATCATAGCCTAATTCTCTTTCGTGATAGCAGGGTCTTATTGTAGACAACAATATTCAAGGATGAATCAAATCTTTCAGACACTTGTTTTTCATAGGTGTTGATCTATCTTTGATAGTTTGTGTAGACTTGTATGTTTGTGAATTAATTTTCATGACTGATAAAGGCTATTTTGTAGAGTCGAGTGGGCAACAATCTGTGGCAAGTTGATCAAGCTTTTAGAGTTCAGTTTTGGTTAGGTCCTTTTGTATGTTCCATCGGGGATTTCTAAGTTTGAATTTGGTCCAAGATTTATATGTGAAGTTTCGTAAAGACAATGACTCTTTAGTTAATTGGAATGAAATAAAGGATTTCTTTATATCTCATCTATCTTGATTATCATCTTGGTGTATTTACTTATGTTCTTACATTTATTTCAGCAACTGCTATATTCATAAAATTACATAAAAATTGAATTTCCAGCGAGCTTTTTGTTGATAAAAGACTAGCCTAAGCACTCGTAATTAATAAGTGTGATGTTAGGATGTTATTTTGTTGGCTATAAACATAGGGTGATATTCCCGTCTACTTTTCTTTAGCCAAGTAAAGTCTGAAAATGCTTGAGTAAGATCAATTCATATCTTTTCCTCAACAAGGTTCTTCCCTTGCAAGATCTTTCAAATCCAAAAAATTCTCACACATTGACTCTGGTAAATCAATGGTATAAAAATATACGCCTATAAGGAGGTGGCTCCACGTTTCTAAGTGAAAGACCCAGAATTCCTCACGACTGATAGAGTGGGAAGTCTCCCAACTTAGGTCAAAGACCCAAATAAATGACTGACTAAATCACTATGGAAAACTAAGGAGCATAGAGCACACCACTAAAAAGTCCCTAAAGACAAATCAAGCAAAAGGTAGGAAGAAAATTTACACCAACCAACACAAGAGAAACTTATCGGTGCAAGTGTAAGTCGAACATGGAAACACCCTCTGGGTATACTCTACAAAGTGTGGTCTGATGCATGACCTAGGTACCACGGTATGCACTCAACAATCACCTGTGTGAGTACCTATAAAAGAAAACTAGGTTTCCAACTTGCATTTAGTTACCAAGCGGGTACAACCGACAGTCAGGTTGATCATATGAGAAGGATAACTATTTCTAAAGCCTTTCAAGGATACCAAAGGAAAATGGTCCAGAAGAAAACTGAGGATCCCAAATGGATTTGAGGTCCACAAAGCTCTGTAGTCAAATGCAGTCAGTGAAATCCCAAGAATGACCCTCAAATACGATCCCCACTATGCTTGGTCCAAGTTTGGAGGGGTTATCTCCTCTACCTTTCGTCATGCAACCTTGTGTTTAGCCCTTGTGTTAGAGGGGGGTCCCGGATAAATTTTACGAGAACTGTACTTCAACACTCCTTAACTCAGACACTCAAGTTTATTTAGCGGCCTTGGAAATTTTCCTCACCACACCTAATCTAAGGCCCTAAAGACTAGTCTAATTGGTGTACCCTATAAACGAAAAATTCAAATTGATTTTAACATTAAGCGTTCATTTTAGTGGCTTGATTACTCTGGGTCTACTGACTAGGCAGAGACTTGACACATTAAAAGACATAAATGCTTCTATTCTACCCAAATATAACAAAAACCTAATGATAGTTAACGAAAGAGAGAGAATCAAAGTATGTACCTTAATTCCTTCCGTTTGTAGTAGATCCCTTCATGTCTCTATTCATTCCGGGTTGCAGGCTTCCTCCTAATGTTGGCCTGAAACAACTTTAAAGAACACAATATGAAAACATATTCATAGCTACCAACATCATATACAGGGTTATATATTCATGAAAATCCATCCATAAATATGAAAATAAACACATAAATATCTGGGATGAGAAGTTTCTCTTTTATTAATAACAAGATTGGAAGTTACAACCTGAATCTTGCCGACTCCTCTCCATGAACCTGGCTTGGGTTCCTCTACTTTGAATCCAAGTGCACCATTCCCAATGCACTATCCTCACAACCAAAATGCCAATATAGGGAAAAGGGGTGGATTTTATAAGGAGGATTGATGGTAGGGAATGTTGAGCATGAAAACTTAGAACGGGATGCAAAAGGCTTGGAATGCAAGGGAGAAAATTTGGCAGAGTTCTCTTATATGCCAAATGACGCCCCTAGGGCCCTTTTTATATGGAGAAAAGATGTTTAATTTATTGTCATAAGGGCTGCAGGAGGTAATATGGTTGTGCAACCCAACATAGCCCATAAACTCCGCCCGAAAGTGAATAAATTTTTAGTTTTTTCAACTTTTTAGAGTATATGCAGGTTGTTAGGAATGCAAGTAGCGTATGAAGCAGGGAATGTACACCATACAAAAAGGTTTTTTTTAAGAGGAAACTCAACAAAAAATGGTTGGCAAATGTTTGAATGTATAGGCCAATGTCAGAAATGCATAATAGTGGAATTTTGAGCTATAACGGACAACAAGATTATTTGCAGCTTAGGAAGATATAATACATTGTGCAAAATAAAATCTAGGAGTCCAGGGAAATTGATCCTGATGGTGCTCATTCTCGAAGGTTTGAGACTTGATCTATCTGCAAAGTACACTACTCCATCTACATTATCATCAAAGTATTCGAAGAAATATCTTCAAAATGTGATGTGGGATGTCGCACATGTGTCAAGGAGCCATGCATATCCCCAAGAATTAGCAAGTTAAGAATTAAACAAATCTTCAATTACTCCTATATTGCATTGGGAAACCATGTAATGAACAAGAGATTTACCTTTCACTAGGTTTGAGGTTCTATCTCTATCTTTTGTTTGGTATTGTTGGTCATTGATCTTCATTATGCAGGTCTTTGCTTCATATCCATTCTTTCTATAGTGGACACAGTGAAGGTGAAGTCTCTCATGGGGATTATGTCAACCCCCCCTGCCTATGAGATTATTATTTATGTGGCCTTTCATTTTTACAAATTCATTCCAACTTTCTTCAATGGGATGTTGATGGGTGTGATATGTATGATACTATTGAAGAAGACACAGTAGAAAGAAAGGACTCAAAATATTTGAGGCCACATGAACTCCACCTTCAACAAGATCTCATTGAAGCTTTCAATGTGTAACATGGAAAATTTATGGTTAAGGTATTTTAAAATTTTCAGATGACCCGATCCGATCTAATCATTGGCGAAAAAACTACATGCAAAAACAACAACATAAACACTTGCAAATCATTCAAACCCTACATAGAGGGACACACCATGCGAACCAAAATATACACTCCAGAGATCCTAGTAGACCATGTTATTCAAGATGAACTCTTCCCATCAAACAATCAGGTGAACAATATAGACTTTCACTAATTCATAGGAAGAGAAAATTTCAACAAATTCAGGGAGGCTCTTGGGATAAGAGCTAACACTTATTCTATCAAGAGGTGGAACAATAAAATATCATAATGTAATAATTGTCTTTATGATACATTTGTTAATACATAATTTATGTTCTTGGGTTGCTAGATGGTTATACTAGTATATGACCGAAATGGAAGGAACGAACGAGGGTGTGATTGTCACTTTTAGAGAGGAAGGATCGAACGAAACAACTGTTGTATTCATCCTTAAGGAACTAGGGTTTCATAACTGGATGTAGTCAACCTTCAGTGGACATGACATAGAAATAGATATAATTTTTCTTGAGAACTAGTTATTATGATGAATCCATATCTATTCAATATACTAGCAGTGTGAGAGAATACCAGTGAGGTTACATGATGAGTGAGAGATGGCTCAATGAAATGGTCTAAGGCTGCTACAAAATGGAAGATGGAATCTTTACGTGTCTAAAATGTAGAAGGGTGATACCATTACCATCCCTAAGAGGCCCAACCAGGATTCTGCTACTGAATTCACGATATCAGTGAGAGAAATATGATACAGAGAAAATACCAGAGGAGCCCCAAGGAACACCAATATTCGATTGGCAGCATGAGAGGTCAAGGCGATTCTAGGAAAAAAATAGGGTTTTTGTATTAGTGTCCAACATTATACCAACATGTGGGTAGGCCCTCCATGAGCGAACTAGTGTGAGGTCACGCGATTAATACAGTGCATAGGTGCGGTCAGTGCTGAGGTGAATGTTGTTTTCGTTTCGTCACTTGGGTGAGCAAAACAATGGCACTTGCATGCCTAGTTGGGCCTTCTAGACAAGACAGAGGTTAGTGAGTGAATTAAACAAGCCAAACACATGAAATAAACAAGTAAAAAAACTAAGGAAATAAAAACTAGAATGCATAAGAAAATTTTAGAACCATAAACAATCAACCAATGACCAAGATTATGCCACCAATGGATAACTATATTAGTTGGAAAAAAAACGTAGAGAAAAATGAGGACTTATGCGTCTCCTCTACCTCCTTGGGATGGATCTTGAGTTCCCTAATGGAGATCTCTTCTTACAATGAAAGAAAAATAGCAAATGATGAAGAATATCAATGCCTATTCCCTCAAGAGGTGAGTGGAATGACCTATTGCAATGATGCTAGTATACTCCTAGGAGAAACGAGGAATATCAAGCTAGAATTGAGGCAGCATAACAACACTATGAAGGTATTGGTTTCTTAGTGCACCCATAGCCTCCATTTATAACATTTCTTCAAGGAAAAATTCAATTGGATCTTAGTGTGAAGAAGGGGCCCTTTAGGGCACCCTTTGGTCCTTGATCAACACCCCATTCAGATTTTGCTCAGATCTGAAGGTCAAATCAAGTTGGGATCTGGTCCATAAGTGCTTAGGGGGGTGAGAAGAACTATAAATTCACCATTCATAGGAGTGTGCAGATTTTCTCATACACAATCATACATATGGCGCATTGTGTGCTCTACAAGCTTTGTTGGCCCACACACTGTGCGTGTTCTTCCTTTAGTGAGTTTGCGCATGTCAAATTTTGCCCAATTGTATAGTTTTTTTCTTTTGAAATGAATTTAGGTGTTGCAGGTGAACTAATAGTTGTTTCCATTGTTGTATTTCTGTAACCATTTGTGTGCAATGTTGCGGATGAAATTTCAGTGATAATAGATGCCCCCTGATGTGTGAGGTTAGAAGCATACGTATAGCCGAAATACATCAATGTTTCTTCCACTGAGAGTTCCATTGTAATGAAGAGTGCTGAGAGGAACTACAAGAGCGATCTGTTGGAGGGAGAGGGAAACTGTGGGACCCAAATATTTCTCTAGGGAGAAAAAAAGAAAATATGTATACAAACCAGGTGGGCATGCCCCATGTTCATGTCGTGTAACTCAAAATGTAAGACAGTAACTGAGTTGTATGCTGATGTAGATAACTGCAGTGCCCTCTGAGGTGGTTTGATAATGGCAGATGAAAATTTTGAATGGTGAACATACTCTGAAAAGAGGCAAGGACGCCTGTAAGAAGTGTCGATGACTCGTAGGAATTGATGGCGTAACAAATTCAGAGGTCTTCGACTCGTATAAAAAAACTGCAATAGTCCCATAGTAAGACCAACCATAACATGAGATTTTGTTGAAGATGAATGTTATGGGGGTCAACAGAATCAAAGATACATGATGATTCTCTTTGTGTCATCTGAGACTCCTCATTGTAAAGGTAATGAGAGTCAATATACTGTCGCCCTTCTGGAAACTATGTTGATGTCGACAGAAAGGGATACGCGACTCCAAGAAGCCAAGGGCTTCATGAAAGCCACGAAAATAAGATCAGGAATTGATAGGGAACAAGAATGAAGTTAATATGTGATGAGACTCAAGACTGCCCTTGGTTGGGGTTATGTTTGAAGGATGATTGAAAACAACTGTAAAACTATATCTAGTGTCAGGGAGACGACTAGATATGGGGTTAAATTGTGCCAGAGGCTTGACAAAGTCGACAAACTCATAGATCAGGGGTACATGGACTTTGGGATACTTGGGGTTTATGAACGATGTCAAAATGAGAAAAGGAGAGTGGATGCCCCAACCAAGGGTGACATGGGTTGTGTTGATGGGAAAAGAAGGTCATCAAGGGTGATGACAAAAAGATAAGCAAATGATGGAAAAAAAGGCCTTTTACAATTACAAAATAAATAAAGAATAATTTGGGATGAGTGTACGGATACAAAAATGGGTGCCCCAATCTGAGATTGCTTGTCCTATGAGGGAAAAAGTTGCGAAGAGAACTGGTGGGGGGTGGGGGCCCCATGGGTGGGTTTTTGTATGGGGTAAATGAATGAAGGGAAATCTACATATGGGAAAATTGATTGTGGATGACATGTAGGGTTAATGATACTGCAGAGGTGCAGTCAAAATATAACCGAGGTGAGATAGCCTAGGATTCCATCAATGGGAAAGATAGCAAGCTGATGAGAAGAAATATGTGGATTATTCTTAGAAGTGCATAAGACTATCAAGACTCCCATCCCTAGGGGGTGAAACCAGCATGAGTGTAAAATTGCCAAGGGTAAATATGAATGGGAAAAATCATGTGGGGGAGAGTGCTACTGGTTGGCAGTACCAAAATGCAGCAGAGGCAATGGTACTATAGAGACAGATGTAGGGACTCTAAAGGTGAATTTCGGAGGGTGTGACTGGGAAAGGTAATTGATATTCAGAGGGAATGATTACATTCCAATGTCGAACATATACATGAAGGTTTTTCATTGTTTGTGATGACCAAGTACCTGCACATATTAAAACCAAATACCCTACGTGAACAAAATCTGATGATAAAGAACATATAACAACTATTTGATAATTTTGAATATGAGCATGCATACCTGGACAGGATGTGAGAAAAATGCTCCCCCAGAGCCAAGTGAATATGGTGATCTGGGGAACGTGACTGTGTAGATGGCGAGACCATGAGCCCATGTCTAAAGATGGATTGGGAA
>JASDQU011378263.1:965-13093 GCA_032191745.1 Picea mariana | reverse complement strand
CCTATTAGAGTTTATTTTCTGATTGACATATATCTAGAAATTGTATGAGGCAAGTGTTATCATTTCAGGACTACACAATATCTTGTTATATTGTCTATTCAAGTGCATTTTCTGGATGTTATTACAGTTGTCATTAATTAATTATTGTTTCTATTATTTATCATTTTCTTTATACTTTGATTGGTAGCAGTCATCTCTATAAACTAGAAGTCTTGTTGAAGCATTCATCATCACTTGTTGCTTCCATAACTTTTGTTGTTGTATTGGTAAGGGGCAGGTACACTTTATTATCTTTTTCTTCATCCAGCAAGACTTAAGTCTGTTTTGACTAACCAAGGGTGTAGTTGGGAAACATGTCTCTTTACGATTTTCGATGATATGATACATGCTCTAACTCATGTTGTTTTTTTGCTTAACTTGTCATTGTTTTGGTTTATGATGAAGCACAGAGGAAGGTATTATGAGGTATAGCTAGGATGGTTTCACTGGTTATATGACTACACCTAGCATTCAACCAATAGGTAAGTAGAGGTAGGTAGGCATTTGCATCCATTGTATATACCATTTGCATATCATGTTATCATAGTAGTAGTTAGATTTTCATATTGTCTTGATTCATTATGTATATATGTATGCCCATAATCCTATGTTAGACTAGAGATTTTTTTTTATCATATATGGACGAGGGGTGATATCACCACCCTAGGGATTACTAATATTGTTTGTTGAGGTTTAGTAGGAACAGGTCATACCATACATGTTGACATTCTCATGTGCTCTAAGGTGAGCACATGTCCTCGAGTTGGAGCCATATGTTATCCCCTAACCTAGGGATAACTAAGGAGATCATGTCTTGAGGCCCACAGGTCCTATACATGGAGTACCGAGAGCCAGACGACTTGAGCATGGCCTCGGAGGGCCCCTCTTTTATTCAGGGCATTCCACTTATCACCAGCATTAGTATCCATCACACGAGCCTGGTCCTGAAGTAGCGGTGAGTATTTCGCCATGAGGTAATGAGTCTGGGTCTCATGGTATGTATCACTCTGATTTTTGAAGCACTTGAATATGTTGTATTGAATCCTTCTTCAATTTCATGATGTTTTCTTGGACATTATGCTCTTTTCCTTGTTCATACCTGAAAGGGTGACATGGTGCCCTAGTAAGTTGATTTCCCTTTAGGATGGGTTTCTACTAGGTGGGTATGTGAAAATTCATTGTTTTTTCCCTCCATACTTACCACTTTCCATATTTATTCCTTTAATCTTCCCTATCCTTGTTTGGGCATTGGGATTGGCTACATTAAGAAGGGTTGTACCTTACCTCGTGGGAAGAATGGGTTAAAGTCCAAGAGGGTAAAAGTAGTTGGAAAGAGTTAAAATCCAATGTTGAAAACTTCGAGATGATTTGTCCAGGGATCCCCAAGAAAGTAGTGAAAATATTCTTAGTAAGAAAAGGGGACCCATAAGATAACATAAACACACAAGGTACTAGTTGATGGATCAGAGGTCTCATCACGAGCCGACCTATTATGACCATGGGCATGTAGCGGTATGACACTACCACCTATCTCGTCACCAAGCTAGGGTAGTTGGTCTTGGTGGCATAGCCAAGCGAAAGGGGGTCTCATCGTGAGCCAAACTTCTCATTTCTGTGAAATTTTTTTGGATAATGTTGTCACCTCTAGTCATCAATCTAGGACATTGGTCCTCAACTATTTCCTTGAAGAACAAGAGAAAAATATCAAAAGAAATAAATCTAAGAGTAGAAGGAAATGAATGGGATAGAAAACAATTACATTCATGACAAGGTGCAACTCGCCCTCTACAAAGGTACCCATAGGTAAGACTTTACATTTCCCTATTATCGCATGCACCCCATGCCATCTCATACACTTACATGACTCAGACTAGATCCCACTTGGGAAACACCCCAAACTTAAGAGAGGTTATCCCAATGGGACACCCTGAGACCTTCTCCAAACCTAACTTGTCAAATTGCATAACATCTTTGAGCATTTGTTTGGGTTAAGGGGGGTTTGATGCACATGTTTGGGTAATTTAATTATTGGATGTGATTTACATGCTATGATCCATGTGACTTATGAACCCCTGGAGGGTGTACTTATTGTTGCTGCAGGACCTTGCCTAGTGGACAAGTGCACATGAGGGAATGATTAGATTGGACCTTCATAGGGATAAAATCTCACTGATGGATGCTGACACCCCAGCCAAGGGGCATGACAGGGATTGAAAACTTGCACCAAGAGAAAGAAGGACGTTGCCTTTGGAGGCACCTTGGCAGACCTAGACCTAGGGGATCTTTCTCCTCCCACATGGACGTTATCCCTTGAGGGACCTTGACATCATCATGGATACCCTAGAAATCATCCAAAAATGGTTTTGTTATCTTGGATTGCATTTATGAGGCATTAGCACATGTGGACAAGGTTTCAGGCCTTTGAAGGCCCATCGTTTCACCTTCCCTGCCCAGTGTTCCATACTTGGAGCTCAAAATCACCCTATAGGGGCCTGACGTCACCCCTGGAGTGATTCTTAGATGCAAATTAATTGTATTTTGTCCATATTTAATTTGTGTAAAAAACTTGCTAGGTCGGCCCAGTAATTATGAACTGAAATTGATTTTAGGTTCATTTTTGTATAAATAAGTAGAAAGTGACATTCATTTTCATCATAACTTGTCCTTGGAGACAAGAGGTCTGAAATTTTCGCCTTATTAGGGTTATTGGTTGAAATTGTGAGGCCCCACTCTTGTTTAAGGATTCTATTTGCAACTTGGATCATTTTTTGGAGTTTTATGGTGATCTTGCATGCTATACTCATGATTATTCTTGGTGCAAGTAAGTAGAATCTACATATTGTCATCTATTGAATGGTTTAAGGTATGGTTTTATTTTCTCATACAAGATTATGAAATTGCATGGTGTATTTAATGCCTGAAGTAAGAAACTTAAGTTGCTACTTTCTTACTTTTTATTTTCCAAGCTTTCACTAAACTGATCTAGTAACTAGTGAAACCCTAGAGCCCTAAATTACTATCACTCTAGAGGTTTTCATTTGTTTATTTTTTCATAAGTTCTACTCGATAGAAAGGATAAGGAGAAAAAGGTGCTAGGGCCTAGAGTTTGTACTGTTGATTTTTCAATAAGCAAGGTTAAGCATGAAGTTCATTCCATTTTTATCATTTCACTTAACCATAACCAATAATGTTGCAGCAACGAAGATCACAAAAAGAAACACCATGCACAAGAACACAATAAGTATCCTAGGAAACCCTTCTCAACAAGGGAAGAAAACCCAACCAAAATCCTTTGTTATATTCTTCAATAGAAAGACCTTCACCACCAATAAGACCTAGCACACAAAACGGTGCTCAAACCCTAGTAGACTAGCACCCAAGAGAGGTGTGCACTTTTCACAAGAAGGTGTACTTGCTGAAATTTCCAAACTTACACAAAAGATATGACTCCTCAATGGGGAATTTACCTTTACTTATACTAAATTGAACCTTTCAACATAAGTGTCTATTGGCACAACAGGGCCGACCTCTATATCTCATAATATAATTAATATTGACCAGATTAATTATCTTTTACATTAATTAACAATTACATTAAGGTGGGGCCAACCTATACCTTTTACATTACAATTAGGGTTACAGGTAGGTCTGACTCTTGAACAATATAGAAAGGGATCTTATACACCCACTAGTGTTCATCCACTAGGGGCACATCCATAGGGATGTCCATATCTCTGGCTCACAACATTACACAGAAGAACCACTTCTTCACTAGTGCTCAGCCACTAGGATCACATTCACTTGTGCTCGTCCACAGGCACGTCCACTCAACAGATCTTCTTTCTCATTGCATTACACAGGAGAGTCATATAGAGTTTCTCGTCAACTCTTTTTCTCAGAGGAGGATAATAAATCATCTTCATTTATGTTCTCATGACGATGCACTCAACACTTTGGGATTTAACACGTTCACCTTGTACTCAGCTACATGCTTGTCCAACTCTGCAGATCTCCTTTCTCACTACTTTACACAGGAGAATCATCTGGAGTTCTTCTCAACTCCCTGTAAGGAGGAGGCCATCTCTGCGTTCCTGCTCTGTCTCAAATAGGAACCACACATCCCTCTAACGGGATTTCTCCCAGGTTTGTAAGCTAGAGAATATGTCACATAGTTGCAATGATCAACATCACTCAAGTTTGTAAGCTACAGAATGTCTCACATAACTGCAATCATCAACATTCCC
The DNA here is from genome assembly GCA_032191745.1 of Picea mariana. Taxonomy (NCBI): domain Eukaryota; kingdom Viridiplantae; phylum Streptophyta; class Pinopsida; order Pinales; family Pinaceae; genus Picea; species Picea mariana. The sequence continues at coordinate 8,810 of JASDQU011378263.1, read as the reverse complement.
TCTCATTTAGGGAGGAATTCTTCATCATGCCAAGTCTCACATGGATGTACTTTGAACTTTGTCTTGGATGGAGTCATCAACACTCCCTCTCAACTAGGGAGGCATTATTCACCAAGTTAGTTTGGCGAAGATGTCTGCAATCTGCTCATGTGTAGGAAGGCACTACATGTGTACGATTTTCCTCTCCATTGTATCTCTGATATAAGGATATTTCATCTCATAGTGTTTTGATCCATCATTAAACACTGGGTTCTCAAGGAGCTTTACACACATCTCTTGGTTATCATCATTGGATCCATCTCATGGTCAAGTGAATCTGTTAGAAGCTTGTGAATCCACATTGCTTCGCACACTTGATGCTATATACTCTGCCTCAAGGCAATAGAGTTTTGTTTCATGTTGCATCGGGATACCATGGAAAACTTTATGGTAGAACAACAACCAGATGTGCTCTTCCGGTCCACTGTACTTTCTACTCAATCATTATCGACATATCCTGCAAACTCAAGTTCACACTAGAGGCATATCTCAGGACATATCCAACTTTGCCTCATATATATCTCAATACATGTTTTGTTGTTATCTAGTGAGTCTGTCTTGGTTGACTCATGAAATGACTAAGCACATCCACTGCATGGCATGAATCAAGTTTGGTGTTAACCATATACAGCAGTGATCCAATCAGTTGTAGATCAGTCTCATCTGAATCATCATCAATATGTTTCTTTAGATCCATCACGGTAGATTTTGCATTTTGTCATACTGAACTTCTTTAATATTTTCACTGTATATTTTCCTTGACTCAGGAAAATATCATCGGTCCTCTATCATAATTCTTGTCCCAAGAAGTAGTGCATCATACTCAGATTCTTCATCTTGAATTTAGAAGTCAAGTATTACTTGTATCCAACAACAAGGCTTTTTGAATAAGTCATCAAATTTAGGCTCTCGTTACCAACATTATAATAATATAGGTTTGGATCAGAAACACTCTTGCTAAAATCCAAACTCATAAAGAATCTATCTATCTGATATAGTTTCCAACTCATGGATGGTAGTATGGATGGAAGTGTATCGTGTTTACTGGATCAAGTGTCTCATCATAGACAACTCCCTCTGTTTGTGAGAAACCTCTGGCTATAGGTCTCGTTTTGTATTTCTCGACACTTCCATCAGCTACATGATTAATCTTATAGATCCACTTGGAAGTTACCACAAAATTCCCTTTTGGTCCCTGAATAATATCGTATAAATCATTCTTTAAGATATACTAATATTCTTTTGTTATGGCATCTTTCCATACTTGTTATTTTGTTGCTTCTCTAAGACAAAGAGGCTTAGTATCAATGAAGTGACTCATGACTGAAGGATAGCTCGAAAATCTCTTTTTCCTTCTTGGGATGTGCCTTGAGAGGCTTGTGGGTTTCTCTGCCTCTTGCAAAGAGAGTCTAGGTAGGCCTTTTATGCACTACTGCAATATCTATGAACATATCAACTAGAGCAACTGGATCAATTGGAATAATGTATGTCTCCCTCTGAAATGTTGAAGGGGGAGAAGGTATTGTCTCACTATCAATCTCCATTTGAGATTCTTTGGATCTTTGAAAGGCTATCTCTTCTTCAAGGAAAACATCTCTGCTTGTCTCAATCTTTCTCTGAATAGGGATATAGATTTGGAATGTCTTCGATGATTCGCTATTTATTCCATATATGTATTCTTTATCCCTAAAGGGTATATCTTGGAATTATTCTCTTTGGGTACATGCAAATACACTGGGTAGCCAAATATCCTGAAGTGTTCAATCTCAGGCTTCACTCCGGTGATGATTTTGGGAGTTATGTTTTTCGAAGTCTAGTGAAGCCTCTTGTTCTGAACATATATTGTGTCATGCATGATTTTGCCCATGGAATCATAGAAAGATTCTAATCATGCATTATTGCATTGATTTTCTCAAGGATGGTTCTATTCTTCCTCTTTCTCAAATAGTTTTGACTCCCTCTGAGTCAAGTGACTCCCTCTGAAGGATAAGCATATTTCTTTATTCTTAACCTATCTGGAACAAGAAAACAAGAGGAATCAAAACAATAATATCTCCTAAAGGATAATAATGAGTACAGCTATAGAATCAAAACAATTTAAGTATTGTTGTCACAGCTACAAAACCTACTTGTAATGTAGCAACCTTTAGAAATATAGGTTAGAGGAATGACAATTAAAATAATCAAACCTAGAGTCTTCACTTCCAGTGTGTTGTTCCTCTAAATGCATTGATATCCCTCTAGATCCAAGACTTCAACAAAAGGTTCATTCTTCCTGCAATTACCCTCATGACAATGATACAAATAATATATATACAAGTGCATACCTGAGGGTGCTGATATGATTTCTCCAATGGCACATGGTTGATCTCTATCCTCTGACACCTTCATGAAGGAGGTATGTCACAGTGACACCTTTTTGTATCACCCACAATAAGTATTCCTTTGAAGTCTTGCCTTCTAGGAACTTGAAGTTGCTTGATCCATCAAGCTTATCGTCCATCGTAGTTTTTGTTCATCATAATTTTATATTCTTCACAACACTTTGTCAACTGGGCTAGAAAACCTAACAGCTAGGCTATGCTATCACTTTAGGTTTTGTTGGACTTATGACTGCCAAAAATAATCCTTTGTAATATAGGATAACATTGGTGAGTTGAAGAGCTCCTTCAATGAGTTGTAGAAACCCTAATACTAAAATTTCTGCAGAAATTAGCGAAACCCTAGAAACCCTAGGGCCAAAATTTCAAAATGCTTATATTTTTTATCTGAAGCTTGTTGGAGGTGCACTAAAGGAGGTCGTACACTCCTATGCCTTTTTTGTCCCAAACGTCCAAGTTCCAAGTTCTGAAAACCTCCAAAAGAGCAGGTCATATGTATTTTCTGGGAACCCTAGGAGGGTTGTACGATTTCTGCAAAAGAGAGGGAGGATGGATGAAAGTTGTTTGTGCAATGAGTTCTTCAAGACCTATGCTCTGATACCATGTTGATTTTTAAATAAGAAAGGTTAAGCATGAAGTTCATTCCATTTTTAGCATTTCACTTAACCATAACCAATAATGTTGTAGCAACCAAGATCACAAGAAGAAACACCATGCACAAGAACACAAGAAGTATCTTGGGAAACCCTTATCAACAAGGGAACAAAACCCAGACAAAATCCTTTTCTATATTCTTCAATATAAATACCTTCACCACCAATAAGACCTAGCACACAAGAGGGTGCTCAAACCCTAGAAGACTAGTGTCCAAGAGAGGTGCACACTTTTCCCAAGAAGGTGTACTTGTTGAAATTTCCAAACTCACACAAAAGATATGATTCCTAAATGGGGAATTTACCTTTACTTATACTAAACTGAACCTACCAACAGAAGTGTCTATTGGCACAAAAGGGCAGACCTCTATATCTCATAATATAATTAATATTGACCATATTAATTATCTTTTACATTAATTAACAATTACATTAAGGTGGGGCCGACTTGTACACTTTACATTACAATTAGGGTTACAGGCAGGTCTAACTCTTGAACAATATAGCAAAGGATATTATACACCCACTAGTGCTCATCCACTAGGGGCACATCCATAGGGATTTCCATATCTCTGGCTCACTGCATTACACAGAAGAACCACTTCTTCACTAGTGCTCAGCCACTAGGATCAAGTTCACCTGTGCTCGTCCACAAACACGTCCACTCAACAAATATTATTTCCCATTGCATTACACATGAGAGTCATCTGGAGTTTCTTGTAAACTCTTCTTCTCAAAGGAGGATAATACATCATCTTCATTTATGTTCTCATGACAATGCACCCAACACTTTTGGATTTCACACATTCACCTTGTGCTTAGCCATGGGCACGTCCAACTCCGCAGATCTCTTTTCTCACTGCGTTACATAGGAGAATCATCTGGAGTTCTTCTCAACTCCCTGTAAGGAGAATGCCATCTCTGTGTTCCTACTCTGTCTCAGATAGGAACCACACACCCCTCTCAGGGGATTTCTCTCAGGTTTGTAAGTTGGAGAATATCTCACATAGCTGCAATGATCAACATCTCTCATGTTTGTAACCTGGAGGATGTCTCACATAGCTGCAATCATCAACACCTACACCCTAGCACTTTGTCTCTTAAGCTCAAAATCTAGGAGGACTTTAAGTTGTTACTCCTCCTAAAATTTTTCCCTCTTAGAATTTTGTGTATCATCATTAATTTGTAGCCTTAGGAGTTTCCCACATTGAATCCATCTACCCCTAAGAGGCACTAGTATTCAACCCTTTTTTCTTCACAAGAATCATAAAACTTCAAACTCAATCTCTCTACCTGATACCCTACTCACCTAAACTAACTTGCTAAACTAGTCTAGAAATACTAACCAATAAGTTGTTGTCATTATAATCACTCCTACATCCATCAATTTGCAGCCTATCCAAACTTGTTTGACCACTTAAATCATTCCAGAAATTGTATAAGGCAAGGTACAATCAACCAAGACTAAAGTGTGCATCAAATTTCCTTTCTAAATACTTTTCTGAATATTTTACTACTGTTGTCATTACTTTATTGTGTTGTTGCTACAGTTATCATTGGCAGCCTATTAGAGTTTATTTTTTGATTGATATATATCTAGAAATTGTATGAGACAAGTTTTATCATTTCAGGACTTCACAATATCTTGTTATATTGTCTATTCAAGTGCATTTTATGAATGTTATTACAGTCGTCATTAATTAATTATTGTTGATATATATTTATCACTTGCTTCATACATTGTTGTTAGCAGTCGTCTCTTAAACTAGAAGTCTTGTTGAAGCATTCATCATCACTTGTTGTTGCCATAAATTTTGTTGTTGTATTGGTAAGGGGCGGGTACACTTTATTCTCCTTTGCTTCATCCAACAAGACTTAACTCTATTTTGAGTGACCTAGAGAGGGGGGTGGTTAGCCGTACCTTTTCCCTTTCCTCAACCAACTAGGTCATGGGACGTCTTCCTTGGAGTGAGGTTTTCCTCCTTTTAAAGAAAGAGGTACCCTATTGGGAAAGTATAGATTCCACAATAACAAAACCAATGGATTTTGAAAAAAAACTATAGCTTTCGAAAATGTAGACCAAAATATAGATTTTGAAAAATCGTGCAATTTTGAAAATTTCCTCTCTATAGTTGTTTGTGTCAACTTGTTTCCATTCGTAGTGTTGCCAGTGAAATTAAATCAAAACAAATTGTCCGCGAAGGTGAGAATTTCTCATTCAATGAACATTTTTCTTTATTTTTCCATTTTTGAAAATAATCTATTGTGTCAGTGCAATTTTGTTTTTTTTAGTTGAAATTTACAAATGAGAGACTAGAGAAGTTTGATTTTCAAGAAAAAAAATATCTTAAATCTTAGTGTCCTAGAGTGTGATTGATGAATTTTTATATACAATTTATACTCGAGACTTTAGGTTAACATTTAATACATAATCACCCCAATGGGGTGCCACTTGGCGCGATGAGAAGGACAGCTGGACCAGATCGGTTGGGGGAGTTATTATCCCAAGCCGTCACCCCATGTGCATTAACTTCCCATGGCTCACACCATGCAGATAGTTGAGTTAGTGCACCTGGATGAGCTCTTAGAAGAGCGTACCAGTCAGGCATACAGTACCAAGCAATTGCAGAGGTCTCGTCGGCCTTCAATGGCGATGGGAGGGGTATTTTCGGACCTTCATGGCATTAAGAACAACCCCAGAATGCAGTTCAATTCATTTTTCACCTGGTGTGATCCTCCCACAGAGCACTTCGGCCCTCATGGATTTTCTGGCATTGTCGCTCTCACCCTTTGTGTCCTCTTGGCCTCAATTCGCCCCCAGTGAACCAAGAGTATCTTTCTCGCTTCGTTTCGCTCAGGCACATCCATTCCTTTCCACTACATCCAACATCCTCCCACTTCATCCTTTCACTCCTTCCATCCCCATGTCCCTCTTACCATGCCCTAAGAGCGTGGGAAGCCCAAGAGGGGCACTAGGAAAACAAATGCCCTCTCTTGAGCTACCAGAATCACTGCCTCCCAATGAGCTCTCATTTCTCACTTCGGCCATCCCCACCACTCCACCTTGAGCACTCAGACAACCTCGTTCAATCCTCCTAGGGAATGCAAGCAGAAAATGGAGACAACGTACTCCACAACACACTCTCCACCGTCACCACCTCTACTTCTGCATCATAGCCACAACATCATGAAAGAAGAGGCGCCACCTCCGCCTTTGCACCTCAACTGTTAGAAAAACAGGACCATGGAGAAATAAAATAAAACAAATGCGGAAACAAAACACAGAAGATACATAATACAATAGAGACACATATTTACGTGGTTCACCCAATGTGGGCTACGTCCACCAGAGAAATTGCCAGGTCCTTCCTTTATTATTATCCAACATATCCTACAGCAAACCCGTTGTAACTTCCTCTTCTTTCTCTCACAGTCTCCTATCTCAGAATACAATATTCGCCATCAACCATAGCCGCAATACATTTCCCTCATAAAAGAGGGTTGCCTTCTAGGGAAAAAAACCCTAACATAATCTCTATCATTATATCTGAGACCTTATAATGAACGGTCCATATTTACAATGAAATTACAATATACATTTACAAGGCAATTTTTCCTTTGGGGGCTTCGCCCTCAAGCCCCCGCTGGGGGCCCGCTTGCCACCAAACCCCGCAGAGGGGGTACCCCCCCTCTGCACTCCCCCGCGTGGAAGAGTGTACATACTTCTGGGGTGTAAATACTTCATGGGGTATAAACACGATTGAAAGTAAAAGACCTCTGAATCAGAAAGATAATCAGGCTCCACAATCAACAATCTCCCACTTGGAGACTGATCTCAACAACTCCACCAATGTTGTATATGTTGGACTTTGAACCTTCTTGGACTTAGCAAATTTCTCATCTTCATATTCATTCTTGAAGACCAACTGAAATTGAGCAGGAACTCAGTTTCTCCCTGGTTACTCCCTTTGTTAACATGTCTGCAGGATTCTGGCTAGTGTGTATCTTTTCCAGCTTCAAATGTCCATCTTCCAAGGCAGATCGTATGAAGTGGTACCTCAACTGTATATGCTTAGTCTTCGAATGGAAAGTTGAGTTCTTTGCAAGATGAATGACACTCTAACTGACACAATACAACCTGTTATTCTCTTGCTTCTTTCCCAATTCCTCCATAAACCTCTGTAACCAAATCATCTCTTCACTAGCCTCTGTAGAAGCAACATACTCTGCCTCTGTTTTTGAAAGTGCAACAACCTTTTGCAGTTTTGAAATCCAAGTTACTATTGTTCCACCTATAGTAAACACATACCTTGTGGTACTCTTCCTGCTATCTTTATCACCTGCCATATCTGAATCAACATATCCTTGTAGAACAATTTATGAACCTCCAAAACATAATGCATGATTAACAGTACCTCTCAATTATCTGAGAATCCACTTTACTGCCTCCCAATGTTCTTTACCTGGATTGTTCATATATCTACTCATGTGCAATATCTGGTCTTGTGTAAACCATTGCATACATCAAGCTGCCAACTGCTGATGAATATGGGACCTTGGACATGTATTCTATCTCCTCGTGTGTCTTGGGACACATTTCCTTAGCTAATTTGAAATGGTTGGCCAAAGGTGTACTAACTAGTTTTGCATTTTGCATTCTAAACCTCTCCAACACCTTCTCTGTGTACTCACCCTGAGATAATGTCAGTTTGTGATTTTTCCCGTCTCTTGTTATTCTCATACCAAGGATTTTCTTTGCAGCACCCAAATCC
>JASDQU011378260.1:0-19521 GCA_032191745.1 Picea mariana | reverse complement strand
ATAATTCTTCAGGTCTTCTAGGGATGATGTTAGGCCAAAATTGTATATCCTCTATTCTACATAAATCTAATAGATATTGATATTTTTGTTTTTCTATTAAAGACTTGTAATATTTAATGTTACTCTCCTTGTTAGAATGGTTAAGGGGTTCTAATATCATCTTTGCAATTTTACATTCTAGGTCATACCAAGGGTTATAAACATGTTTTTTCTTTTATACATAATTTTTTAGAGTACATTCTTAAGCAATGAAATACATTTGAAGTGAATTTTTCATAGACTCTCGATATTTTCATTATTCATATCATAATTTAACAAATCTTGTAAATCCTTGAGAAAATAACAAGCTAAATTTCATTTTCAAATAGAACATAATTGCTTGTATTATGCCTAATGATTTTTTCAAAGGCCAAATATATATTTCAAGTTACCATGGTAAAGTAATTCTCAAAATCTAACTTGTTATCCTTGTTTAGATTAGTATTATATATTTTATTGAACAAAGAAATAACATGACATAATTAATGAAAATTCTATATTTCTTGTTTATGCATGTAATGAGGTGAGAACTAATCCAATGATCCAACCCAATTTCATCGAAATAATCCATCGTAAGAGTTCGATTCCAAATGAATTTTTTTTTTTATCACTAAGGGTTAGAATAGGATCCTCTTCTATCCATACAATATTGTGACATACAATATTGGATTTAGCCCAACAAATTATACTATTAAAATCTCTCATAAGAAGAATAACCTATTTGTCTAACCTCTTTGTCTTTAAGGGTGCTAGTATCATTTTCCATGTTCATAAAATGGTAACAATTGGAATAATTGATATGCCACAAATAAGAGAAGCATATACCAAGTAAACAAGAACATTAGCAAATACAAAATTTGGTTGCAAAATATTATATTATATTCATTTATAGAAAATCTTATAAATAAATACTAATCAAAACATTTGACAATGTCAAAAACTATCAAAACCAAACAAACAAAAGGTGTCTAGCTAACTATTGAATGTTTATTTTTCTTAATAAATTCTCAACTGATAAGTTATTTTTAGGAAAATAAAATCTCTACTAATAATATACTCTAGTCTTATTATTCCTCCCAAATCATCATCACTTTCTTTCCAATCAAAACCAAAAAAACAAAAGGTGGCTAGCTAACTATTGAATGCTTATTTATCTTAATAAATTCTCAACTGATAAGTTATTTTTAGAAAAATAAAGGCTCCACTAATAACATACTCTAGTCTTATTATTCCTCCCAATTTACAAAGAAATCATCATCACTTTCTTCCCGATCAAAACCAAACAAACAAAAAGTGGCTAACTAACTATTGAATGTTTATTTATCTTAATAAATTATCAACTGATAAGTTAGTTTTAGAAAAATAAAAGTTCCACTAATAATATACGTTAGTCTTATTATTCCTCCCAATTTACAAAGAAATCATCATCACGTTCTTCCCAATTTATAAAATTTCATACTATTCAATTTGACAAAGCAACCAAACTCCTAGTTAAAATTAGGCATTAGTTTGAATTTAGCCTTAGATATCTTGACAAATGTAAGTGAATATGGTTGAACTATTTAGCCTTAGATATCTTGAAAAATGTAAGTGAATATGGTTGAACTAATTCACTTTGAAAAAAATTAGGAATTAGATTAGTTTGAATTTATCCTTACATATCTTGCCAAATGTAAGTGAATATGGTTGAACTAATTCACTTTGAAATATGGTTGAATTGATTCACTTTGAGAAAAATTAGGAACTAGATTAGTTTGAATTTATCCTTAAATATATTGCTAAATGTAAGTGAATATGGTTGAACTAATTCACTTTGAAAAATGGTTGAACTAATTCACTTTGAAAAAAAAAGCACTTTGAAAAAAAAAAGTGTATAGGAAAAAATAATAAAGAGTAAATGAGGAGCTCAATAAAGGTGTTTCTCTCTAAAGAACTTAGAGGACAATGTCTAGTTCCACTCTCGATTGTCATTAGTGAATTTCAACTTAAGAATATTGTTAATACATACACTTATGATAATGTCAATATCTGAAGTGATTAAAACAACACATGAAATATTATTTTTTGGGTCCCAAGAAGGGATATGCAATAAGGATAATGCCATTATTTAAAACTATAACATAACAAGTGAAATAACCACCATAGATTCTTTCCTAGGTGAAAATAAGTAAGGCACGCCATTCCCATCAAGGATATTTAATTTCCATTAATGTAGTGTGACATGAGTGGCGAGAAAATGTGTATCGAATATGACAATCAAAGTGGAAAAACCTACAACATTGAAATGCTCTCGATTTGGAATAATATAATATTTTATTACAATGGGGTTATTAGAAATAATCATTGGATTTCTTTTAATGAGAAACTATTTATCATGAAGTGAGACAAATAAATTGGTACTATCATTGTTTAAAGCCAAAGTTATGACACCTTGTCCTTGACATAGCTCTAGAAAAATATTCAACCTATGAAAATATCCAAGAGAAATAGAAGGGATAGATAGAATAGAGGTGATATCCTCTTCATTCCCAACCATAGTGTCAATTGAACATTGTGTATTTGAAGCATTATCTCTACCTTCTCTAGGAATCAATACTTGATTAACAAAGAAAGACATATATCCACTTGTACCAAATAACACATACTGTCTATCTCTATCTAATGAGATTGCAATACATGTGATGTGTCCTAGAAATATTTCATCTTTAAACGAAATAACATGAAGGGTGAATGTTCTAATCCATTGAGAAGAATGATCCCAAATAATAATAATTCCTTCTATAAAGAGGGATATGATGTCTACTCTATTTGTTGGTAACCACCTTATTAGTCATGCGCGTGAGAGTAATACAGTAACTCACTACCTAGATGTAAATAGGAAACAACTAGATCAAGGTCAACATTTATGTAAAGACAATTGAAGTCACCAATATGGCCTCAGAGGACATGCAAGGGTCCTTCAATGTGACGTTTCCTACAATACATATTTATTTTTTCACTACTACTTACAAAGTTGGAAGAATCCATGGCTACGGTCAGAGCTAAAATAGATGGCTCAAGAATACCATGATAAACTTGGTCAAAATTTCTATCGAAATAGGCCCATGATATTATAATAGCATACATGGATAGTGTGGTACGTTGATTGCATCCTATTGTTTCATCCACAACAATTATGAATCTCATATGAGTCACAAAATATGTTGGAGAAACCATCAGACACCGAAAACAAATTGTGATTATAAACATAATAATATCCAACTTCATAAAGAAGAGATTTCATATGAACAATAGTAGAAGTCCTCATGGGTTTGCAATAAAATAATAGTAGGATTACAAGTAATATCATCTTGTTACATTTGATTGGATAGGGATAGAATATTCTACTATCTCGAAAAATAAGTTTGACAATTTCAAAACCCAAATGATTTCCCATGCAGAATACTTAACAAGAAAACTGGTTCCTTTGTCTGCAATACATAAATCCTTGTCTTTAAGACTCCCATAAATAAATCTTCCCGTGTCTAAGATGAAACACTCCTGTAACCAAATTGCTACATCTTCTTCATCCAGTATGCCAAATTCACGCAAGCATATAAAGAAGCACCTTGAATGCCTGACTTTCCAAGAAAAAATTAATAATCTACAAGGTCGCATATCTTTGAAAGAAGAAGTCCCTAGTGTTGATATTTTCATGTTGTCACTTCAGAGAAGGTCTAGGAAACATAAAAGGGTTTCCAAGTGGAGAAGAAACCTATCTCCCAGGAAGGAACTTCCCAGCCATTCCATTCATACAATACTATGATAATATCAAAACTAAAAGAGAATACTTTCCAGTAAGATTTTTGACAATATCTGATTATGTATCTGATGAATGCAAGCTTCTGAACTATGGAAATTTTCAATCTCAATTGATAGGAAATAATGTAGATGAATTGCTTAGAGAATTACTCAAAGCAAGAAAATATACAGATTCACATAAAGAATAAATTAGAATCATCTCTGAGAATATAGATATTCTCATACATGTCTTGACAGATACCTCTGAGTTAAAAACTTGTATGGCCAAATAATAATCCTGTCTTGATATCCTAGACACATTATTGTATAAAATGGGTGAGGTTAAGAAAATCTCTCAGAAGCCTATTATAAATCCCAACATTGTACAACCTAATATCTTCGGAGATAAAGAAGATGTTAAGAAGCATAAAAGAAACAAATCCTTTGGGATGTTTCAAGCAGGAGATCCAACACCATAATGGGATTTTGGGGAATCTGATAGAATTGTACAAAACATTACAGAAGAAGTTTGTGTTATAAAAACATGGCCTCATCCATTAAAACAAAAAGAGAAATATCTCCATATGATGATTGTCAAATATGGACAAGGAGATATCCCTATGCCATTGTCATCCCAGGCAAATAATTTGTCTTCATTCAAAATTCATGGGATGAAAAAAATAATCTCTTCAATGCATGATCACCCAATGATCAATTTTAGTTGTCAGTCAATGGATGAAACAAAAGATGAAATCTAGTTATTGATAAAATGGACCACTTCCAAAAAGGTAGAAGATGCTACCTTGACACCAAGATATATGGCCACTCAAATAATCAATGGATTTACTGGTCATGTTGCAAGTTAGTGGAGATGGCTTTCCCAGTAAGCCAAAGATGATATGTTAAGAGATCCCAAAGTAGATGAAGTAATATTGGAATCCCTGACCACACAATTTTATGGTATAGAAGTTGTTATAGATGTCAAACATGATGCTTCATTATTCATGTCCTAGAAATTATGTGATCTAAGCCACCATAAGAAGTATTTGTGTTATATGAAGAAATTAATTGAATCATGAAAATTTGAAGATCCTTCATACATTAGGTATTATATCAGAATTTTCCCTGGTGCCTTACCAGATGTTGTAGAACAATATTTCAACGATAATAATATTACTCTAGAAGGGATGTCTTTAGCAATGGCTGATTATCATATCAAAATTGTAATTCAAGAACATTGTCTATAAAAAAGGGTAACAAAATATTTTAAGAGATTTGATAATATGTTCACCTCTTCTTTATGTAAAGATATAGGCCAAATTCCTAAATGAGGATTTGGTGCTCATAATCGAGCACATCATTATGAAAATACTAGTTTCTCCTACAAATCCCAAGGAAATAAATTTCATTCTTTCATATCTAGATTCAATCCTGATCATCCATGGCCTAGGGAAAAGAAGCACAAATACAATTCTTATAAGAAAATTGTGTATATTAAGAACAAATAAGGTCTTTTCAAATGGCTAGTCATGCCCTTCGGTTTGAAAAATTATCCAACAACTTTCATGAGATTGATGGATGATATACTATGACCCTTCATTAATTCCTTTGTGGTGGTATATCTTGATGACATCCTCATCTTCAACAAGAATTGGGCAGAACAATTGCATCATATTCAACAAGTCCTTCACACTGAGCGACAACACAAGCTATATGCTAACTTGGAAAACTGTTCCTTCGACATGAACAAGGTCCAATACCTAGGCTACATTGTTGATGAGCATGGTGTGCATGTGGGTCAAGCCAAGATCCAAATCATTCGTGACTGACCAGCCCCGACCACACTAACCGATCTTCAAAGTTTCTTAGGACTTGTCAACTTCTATCGCAGGTTCATGTTGGGATTATCCCATGTTGCATGGGCCCTCAGTCAAGTGACCAAGGGTGGTGGAAAGGAAAAGTTAATGCAGAGGAATTCAAATCAATAAGCATTCAATGATTTGAAACATCTCTTATGCTCATCTCCAGTACTCTCCTTACCCGATATTCAACAACCTTTTGAGATTGAGACCGGTGCTTCAGACTATGTCATGGGAACAGTCCTTACTCAGCAAGGTCATCCAATAGAATATCATAGTAAGGCATTACCATATTGTTATGAGGAAAATATCTTTATGGCTAGGGGTAAACCACAACAGATGGAATGACACGCAAAAATCAACTATAATCCAAAGTATGCTATATAAATGAAATTCTAACAAGACCAGGCCAAGATCCTACCTTGTTCGGACGTTCGATGAAGACCATCGTTGAGCACACAACCCAAATATTTATACGTGAAACTTGTCATCAAAAACCAAGATACACAAGAATATGGTGATAATATATAATGTTATCATATAGATTAGCATAATCCATTAACATACATGACAAATATTCCCATGGAATAATAATTCAAATATTTGCAAGATATCAATTGGACAAGAAAAGAGTATTTCTACTAAAATAATCAACATAAGTACATAGGTGACAAAAAATTTTAACGACACATATCGGAACCAAGAAACTAAGTCCCTTCACCACTTCAATCCTCCACGAAAGGCAAGCTCATATAAAGGAGTCAATGAGGTTTTCCATCACAAAGAAGGAAGATCTTGGGGGCTAAACAAGGAGTTCAGACTTTCAAGGATAAAGGGATGTAGATTCAATATGAAGTGAAATTTCTCCAGAGTGTCTTTGCTCTCAAAGTTGAATTGTTCAATCGCCTCAAGGCTTGGATATGGCTCAATTTATAGCCTTCAAATGGAACTGAAGGGCCGAATCAGAGTTTTTCCAGTATATGGAAGGTCAAGGATCATGGATCTCATGACATGGCATGGAAACCCAACATTATTTTTAATTTTGAGCACCAAACCTGATGTACACGGGTTATAGTGGATAAACGTACATATACACTTGTTTTATAACTAATAGGGTGCGTATATGTGGAAAAATATGGTTTTTGGATCTGGAAGGTACAAAAGGGGACTTCAAGTCTGCATAGGGAAATGGAAAGACCATCCAAGAAAGTTGCATGGGATGAGGCAAAATTTATTGTAACACATATGTCATCCATAAGTACCCCACCTATGACAAAGAAATATATTCCATCGTAAAATATTATTGAAAATGGAAGCACTACATTCTCGGTAAGGAGACAACCATCCAAACTGATCACAAGCCTCTGCATTTCATGCAGACACAAGGAAGATTATAGAACGACTGACATCAAAAGTGATCAACATACTTGCAGTAGTTCCATCTTTGCATCAAATATAAGACAGGAGTCACCAACCGCGTCGGTGACTGCCTCATTCGACCTCCAGTTGCAACCTTAACTATGATGCTCCACTCCTATGCCCATGAGGCATCTGAGTGGCCCAAAATCTGCAAGAGAGATCCTGACTTTGATACCACTTTCCATATGCTAGAGATAGGCATGATTATCACTGACTTTTATATTCAGGACAAACTATTATGCCATCTGGGTCACCTCTATGTTCCTTCAAGTGAGCGCGCAAAACTAATTTTGGAATCTCACTACAGTCAGATGGCAAGACATTTTGGCATTGAAAAGACCGTGGTAGTACTATAGAAGAATTTCTACTGGTCAAAAATTCGACAAGACGTCAGGAATTATATCAGGTCCTGCACTGTTTGCACCATTTCCAAACTAGCCACTAATAAGCAAGTCCTGTACACCCGTCTACCTACTCCCGACGGGCCATAGGAATCCATATCGATGGAATACATGTCATGCGTTACTTCAACCAAATAGGGAAATGATTGTGTTTTGTGGTGGTTGATTGATTTTCTAAGATGGTCATCCTCACATCCTACAAGAATAATAACAAAGTAGAGGCCACTGCCAATCTCTTCTCCGAGCATGTGTGGGTACACTTTGGGATACCACAGACCATCATATCATATTGGGATAGCAGGTTCCTCAACACATCCTACTCAAGCCTCTGGTCACTATTGGACACCAAGCTCACCAAATACACTGCCTTCCACCCCCAAATTTATGGCCATATAGAGGTTGTCAACAGAATGATCATGCATATCTTGCACATGTACAACTCCAAGCATCTATGCACATGGGATGAGAGTCTCCTCTATGTTAAACACAACTACAAAAGATCCCTTCATAGCTGAACTGAGTACAATCTCTTTCAGGTGGGGTTGGTATTTCAACCATTAGGTCCCATTGATGTCACATTACCCCTTGCATCCACACATGCAGAACATATCATGCTCAATATGAGGCCAACAAAGCCACCAATTTTATTGAATGAATTCAACACATCCAGCAATAGCTCCATGATATTTTACAAAAATCTAATGCTAAGTGTTGGATGCAGGCCTAGTTAGGAGAAAAGGATATTTTTGGAAGAGAAGCATGTAAGGAGGAAAGGGAAACTGGAAGGAAAAGAAGCACGTGTAAGGGAAGCATGCAAAGCGCTCATGCAAGGAAGACCTAATGACGCTAGGGTTAGGGTTTTTGTAATGTATTGTAATGGTTGATGAGCTAAGAATATAAATAGGTAGTACTTAGAATAAGAGAGGAGAGTAGTTGGACGATAAATAGCAGAGCCGACTGAGGAGGAGAAATTTGTAAGAACTGTACGAGTCAGTAAGATGGTGAGTTATGGAATCTATGAGAAACCTTATCCCAAGGGTTAGATCACAGGATGAGGAGCATGGTGCAGTCTATTCATCCTCACAGGGATCGAGGAGCCTATTGAAGAGAGTAAGACCCAAGATTGTAACACGCACAATGTGATATATTACTAAACCAGAATAAGAAGATTGAGAGCCAGATCTTTGTGGACGTAGTGCAGGAGGGGGTGAACCACAATAACACATGTGTTATGTGAATCAATGCGTGTGCCTTTATTATTGTTAAATGTTGAATGTTATATGAATGAATTAACTAGCTAGATCTGGTATTTCACATGCATGGATGGATTGACTGTTATAATTATATGTTAGATTGAATAGATAAGGATTACAATATACAACCACAGATCTCCACTCATTCCCAGGTTGCAAACACCTGAGTATTTCATCCACCCATAGAGTTATCTCAGGTGAGACTATGTAGTACACTCTGTGTGTTGCATCGCCTTCTGGTCTACTAGAGGGCTCGATATTTTTAGAGAGATTTTGTTGGGAGATTATCAAATATGAACCGGTGTCAATATATGATAGTAAGGTAGAATCAGAATAACCCATAAAGAACCATAAGTAAAAGAAGTATAATCTAGAGCCAAACAATGGTTCTGTTGTCGGTTGGTTGGAATAAGATGGGATTGAGTATATGATATTTGCAGAAGACGCATCAAAAGAATGATGGACTGGATGTTGAGAGAATGAGAATATAAAAGGGGATGTTGAGACCATGGAATCCAATGAAGGCAGAGATAGAAAGATTGTTGAAAACAAAGGAGCTAGAGGTTGCGCAGAAAGATAACATAAACCCAAAGTTGACACCGCACAAATATCTGGACAAGTACGTATTCAACGGCTTGCATGAAGTATTTTTTTGTGATTTCCTGCATGTATTGTAGGAGTGGATAAAAAGGTTGAAAGAAAACCATCCCACAAATCGGATCAGACAACTAGAGTGGAATCCTAAAGAGATCGCGCAGTTACAACACATTGATAATAATCTTACGCGGGAAATAGATTTATAGTTAGACAACATTGTTGTCGGATTTATCACAGAATTTGTTGTAGATACAACGAAGTCTTACAATGTGGAAAAACAAGAGTTCTTGAAGGGAACTCGAGATAGGTACATCAGATCATTATATACTTCTATTAAGATATTACTATATAACAAAGGTGTAATGACAATGGATTCATATAGCTAAACTTCCATGTGTGCATGGGGGAAAGGGGGAAGCATTGATAGGAGAAGAAGAAATGGAAGGAGAAGTGGATAAAGGGAAGAAGGAGGAGGCATTGGACCCAATTATGATGGATGAAGATAAGATCAAGTGGATCATGGAAATAGCTGGAAGAACGCACAGTGGAGTACCCTACCAATATAAGGTGAACACCAAGAAGAGAGTTGTAGCCATGAGGGAAGGCTTGGCAAGTGATGAAGAAGAGGTAGAGGATCTTCAGGCTATGGAGCCGATTGAGGAAATCATGCGTGCAACATATGAGAGGAAGACAAGAGGTCCAAGAGAGGGAATAGAAGGAAACAATCCTATCCATATCAGTGTCAGTGTGGAACCCATAAACCCATGTGTGACCAATACACCAAGAATAACACCACCATTTAGACAAATGAATTTCGAAAGAAGGAAGATAGCAAGAAGTACATCTATGCAAGGAACAACAACTGGGGGAGCCAGTTCATGAAGCATTAGTCAAGTATATACACTGCGCAGAGGTAGTGGTTCAACATTCAAGATGGAAAGACATGATCCCACCATCAGGTTACCATAATTTAAAGGAGAGGTGTCAGAGGACCCTGAGAAGCATTTGTTCATTTGTGAAAATATCTGGGAAGAAAAACAGATCACAGATGAGGACACTAAACTTGCACAGTTAGCTATCATGCTAAGAGATCGTGCATTGGATTGGTACATGAGTTTAGCTGCAAATAGTCTTCCAGGGACAACCAAAACGATTAGATATATCAAGAAGCTATTGATAAATGAGTTCCAGAAGCCTAGTTCAGAATATCAATACATTAATGAGATGATAGAGATTAGACAGAAACCAGGATAATCTGTATGGGAGATTGACCACAGATTCAAATGATTAAAGGGAAAACTAAAGTATGTCATGGAAGGCATGTAGCATAGGCATTTGTTGGTTCACTGCTACCACACTTGAAATATTCGTTGTGACAACATAAGATTCAGACATAGGAAGAGGCTCTACAGGAAGCCCTACAACTGGAAGAGAACCAATATCAGAAGACAGATCCATCCATAGAGGAGCTGAAGGAGGATATGAAGAACTTAACATTCCATCTAAACCAGAACAAAGGTAAGGACAAAAGAGAAGTCATTTGGTGTACCACATGTAGGACGGAAGGAAACCATAAGAACTAATGTCCAATATCCACGCAGTACATGGCAACAGGAATGCCAAACCTATTGCAAACAAGAGGACTATAGTGTGAGATATGTAAGAAACAGGGGCATGATCCATATCACTTTCCAATGATGCAGAAGTACCAGACAGTACCGAAGAGCTCATATTGCAACTTTTGCAAGTTAGTAGGCCATGATGACAAAGATTGCAGGACCATGGACCTAATGAGGGAAAAACCATTAGATACTTATAGGATGCAGGAAGAGATGATGATCGGGCAAGCTGCACCACATTTTAACCAAGTACTAGCCTTGTGTAACACTACACAACAACAGTATAACATTGTGTGACAACAATATAAAACTGTGCAATCGTAGTATAATACCGCGCAACCAAACTATAATCTCGCGTAGTATAACCAGGAGCCCCAGTATCATGCACCACAAGGAGATCGAGTTGGCTACATAGGAGAAGAAAGAGAAAAAGGAGGATTTGGAAGAGGCAGAGGACCAGTGGTATGCCACAACTGTCAAAAACCAGGACACTATGCAAGAGAATGTCCTCTTCCACCTACAACGTGTATGTATTGTCGCACATCATATCATGACACAGAAGAATTCCCTACACTATTGGGGATGACCCAAGAAAAGAGAAATCATAATAATTAGAATGTTCAGTGGATTTCGGAAGAAACAAGGGATGAAGGAAGAAACATCAACATAGTTACGCAGGGAGGAGCTAAAAAAAGAAACGACACAGTAATACAAGATCTGGCACAACACCAATGGGTGAAGAAGAATCCAGAACCAAAGAAGAAGTTTGATGCACAAAATGAAAACAAGATATTCAAGCAGGCCAGACAATAATTTATGAAGCCAAACATTGCATTGGCATCAACTGTGCAGCATAATAAGGAAGTACCAACGTACGAGATGCCTCCATCACCAGATCACACCAAAGAAGCACAACCCCTGGGATAAGTAAGTAAAATTAAAGGTTCTTTTCAATCTTGTGTGACACTACTAAATGATCCATCATTTGTTAAAGTATTACAAAATATGCTAGAAAGATGTAACATAGAGGCAGAAGGAAAGCTCGAACAGAAAATAGTTAATCATCTGCATACAAGGAGGAGAACAAACAGAGAATTCAGGTTGAACGCCAACATTGGAGATTTCAGCATGGGAGATATTATACTGGATTTAGGATCTAAAGTAAATGTGATACCCAAGAAGACATGGCAATGTATGGGAGAATCCACATTAGGATATTCATCGGTTCAGCTGAAACTAGCAAATCAACACAGATTTCTA
The DNA here is from genome assembly GCA_032191745.1 of Picea mariana. NCBI lineage: Eukaryota > Viridiplantae > Streptophyta > Pinopsida > Pinales > Pinaceae > Picea > Picea mariana. The sequence goes on along the minus strand of JASDQU011378260.1, from coordinate 7,294 downwards.
CCAATTGAAAGACTAAAAGGGGTAACAGTAGATCTGGATGGAGTGCGCACTAAATCCGACTTCGAAGTAATAGAGATAGTGGATGGAAAAACACCTTATCCAGAATTTCTTGGCTTGGATTGGGCATTTGAAAATAATTCCATAATCAACTTGAAGACGAGGAAGATGACATTTGAATTAGGGGAATATAGAGTCATCGCACCATTGGACCTATCAGAAGGGAAAAGGTTTGTAGAACCTACTTTCTTAGACTTGGAGGAAATTAACCGATTGTACCAAACAAACGCACGAGAAGAATATTATGTGAACCCAACTGTGGATGGAGTACTTAGTTGGAGAAGCATCACCTCATGAGCATCAGACTCAGATATGGGCTTAGAAAATTGACAGCAGAGGTTACATGAAGTCTCCACAAGAAGATGTGAAATAATAGACCACGCAGTAAGATGGTTAGGCATGGAGATAAGGGAACCTCCCAAGTTCCATGGGGTGAATGACTTAGAAGTGTTATTAACCTGATACGAAGATGAAGTGTTAGAAAATCAAATGCTCTTATCCCTGGATATAGAAATCAAGGCAACACCTGGAAGATGGTGGGGTGCGCACAAATAAATAGTCAAGGACTAGTACCAATGTAAGTGGTTATTTCACATCAAGTTTGGTGCAGAACAGGGAAACATCCAACTGCAGAAATATGATGGACATGGGGCACCAACAGAACACTTGGAGAAGTGCAAAATGTTACGAAGGATTACACCACCAGATGAATGGCCTCATCATTTTGTTCACACATTAGAAGGGATCCTAGCAAACTGGTATACAGACTAGGAATTGCACAGAGGAACTACAAATTGGATAGTATTACAACAAAACTTTACAGTCACTTTCTCATTTGAGCACGAGAACCCCAACATAGACTCGGCACTTAAACAAATCAGAGGGATGATATTAATTAAATAATAGGAATTTGAACTTATAACAAAAGAGAAACATCATAACAGACATACAATAAAAGAACTATTGTCATCCTACCATGTGCAGGAATAAGCATCAGATGAAGATGATTCATTGAACATTCAGATTGAGGAAGTGGAAGGTGAAAGAGAAGTGGAAGGTCCACCTCTAAAGTCAGAAGTATTTGTTGTGCCGATCAAGGTGAATAAAGTCAACATTGGGACAGTTGAGAATCCCAAAATGGCCAACATTGGGGACTACTGGGATGAGCAAATAGTGGAAAGCATAGCAGAGTTACTGTGTGAGTACAATGATTTGTTCTCAACAACGTTCACAGAAATGAAAGGTATAGCAGGAGAACTAGGTGAAATGAATATACCTCTCATATCTGAGGCAAGGCCAATTAGACAGAGACCATACAGACTAAACCCTATATATAAGAAAAAAGTCAAAGCCGAAATTGATAGGATGTTGGAGGTCAGAATCATGGAACCTATAGAGGAATCTGAATGGGTAAGATCTATGGTAGTTTAGGAGACGAAAAAGGGGGACAGGAAGCCTATTCATTTCATAGATGAGGTGTTGGAGAACGTAGGAGGACATGAAGCCTATTCATTCACCAACAGATTCTTAGGCTACCATCAGATAAAGATAACTCCAGAAGATAGATACAAGATCAATTTTTCCACAAAATAGGGATCCTACCAGTACACAATCATGTCGTTTGGACTAAAAAATGCACCAACAATATTTTATCGAGTAGTCATAGCTACATTCAAAGAATTCATCCACCAGTTTCTAGAGGTATATCTGGATGATTGGACAGTGTATAGTCTATTGAAATACCATGTAGAGGTGTTGAGGTTGATGTTATAAATATACAACCAATGTCAGATATCGTTAAAAATCAAGAAGTTTATCTTCGGAACACCCTTTGGGACACTATTGGGCCATATAGTATGCAAACAAGGCTTGCTACTAGATCCTGTCAAGATTGCAGTAATTGTTAACCTAGCACCGCCAAAATCAGTACATCATTTAAGAGCAACATTGGGACACATAGGATACTACAGAAAAATTATAAAAGGGTATGCACAAATCACTATAGCAATGGAGAAATTGCTGAGAAAAGACATCAAGTTTCAGTGGAATGAGGACTGTCAATGAGGATTGGACACCCTGAAAGAGAGGATGGTAATCACGCCAATACTAGTATTCCCATATTGGGAAAAAACATTCCACGTGCATGTAGATTCATCATCCATAGCACTTGGAGTTATTCTGGCGCATCTAGGAGTATGAGAATTGGACCATCCAATTGCATTTGCTAGTAGAAAACTGTCAGAATCATAGCAGAATTACAATACCACAGAGAGAGAAGGCTTAGCTATGGTCTATATGCTTCAGAATTTCAGACATTACTTGTTGGTAAAACATTTCAAGATGTTCACAAACCATTCATCTCTCAAATACCTCATCAACAAGCCAGTGTTGGGGGCGAGAATTTGTAGATGGTTATTATTGTTTCAGGAATTTGACTTTGAAGTGATAGTCAAACCAGGGAATTTAAATGCAGGACATGATCACCTATCAAGGATCACCAATGGAGAGGAACCTATGAATCTAGAAGACAACTTCCCCGACGCCCAATTATTTTCAGTACAGGTAGTCAATGAATACTTCACATACATCATCCAATACTTGAGTACAGGTACTGCGCCACAAGAATTCAGCATTGCGTAGAAGAAGAATCTGGTAGTCAGGGATGCAGACTATCCATTGATTGCAGGACACTTATACAAAATGGGTTCATACAACATCTTGAGATGATGTGTGATAGAACATGAAAGACCTAGAATTTTAGTAGAATCCCATGAGAGAAAAGCAGGAGGACATTATGCAAGAAAAACTATCGTGCAGAAGGTATTGCACGCAGGACTATGGTGGTAGACTATCCACAGAGACTCAAAGGACTACTGCCAAAGATGTGACATATGCAGAGGGTTGGTAAACCAAATAGACAAGACGATATGCCCCTGATACCAAAAGTAACCTTGCAGGTATTCGAAAAATGGGCCATATATTTTGTGGGATGAATTAACCCACCAAAAAAAAGGTCAGGAGCGAGGTACATTATTACTGCGACAAAATACTTAACAATATGGGAAGAAGCAACACCAATAAAATATTGTAGCGCAGAGACAACAACACACTTCTTGTTCGAGCAAGTGATCACTAGATTTGGATGCCCAAGGATTTTGACGAGTGATCAAGGCACTCACTTCATTAACAACACTATTAAGGCGATGTCTGAGAAGTTCAAATTTTATCATCAAAAGAGCACACCATATCATCCTCAAGGAAATGGAATAGTGGAAGCCTTTAATAAAATCCTCGAGAATTCACTGACAAAGATCTGCAATGTTAATAGGGATGATTGGGACTTGAAGATACCAATAGTATTGTGGGAATACAAGACCACATGCAAAAAATTGACAGGGAAGACACGGTTTAGGTTGGTGTATGGGAAAGAAGCAGTGGTGCCATTGGCATTTTTGGTACCTATTCTGCGTGTAGAAACAATCACAAACATGACAGAGTGAGGCACAGTACAAGAAAGGGTATGTCAATTGATGATCATGGAAGAAGATATGATTCTAGCAGGGTTTCACCAAGAGGTATAGAAAGAAAGGGACAAATCTTGGCATGATAGACATATCAAGAGAAAAATTTCAAAGATGGAGACCTAGTCTTGGTATACGATAGTAAATCTCTTCAAAACCCAGAAAAACTTAGAATGCATTGGTTAGGACCATATGAAGTAAAGATTATTAGAGATTGGGGAGTTGTACAATTGAAGGACTTGGGAGGGACAAAACTCAAAGGAATGATCAATGGGAGTTGACTGACACTGTATAAGGACAATCGACCTTCTAGCACATGACAACAACAACAAAAAAACACAGCAACAGAGGATTTATTGTGCCAGACATCAAAATATAGTAACAGAGGGGTAACACACTGAAAAGAGAATGTTCACGTGCACTTGAAAATGTTATCGCAATGGATAAAGGACCAATGGTCACTAAAATGCAGAAACAATGGAAATGGTGGGTTCGACAAATAGGCACCAACTGACGATGGCTATCAAAATTGAATGCCAAGAACGATTGATGGGACGCTGCATTAATCACGCCAACTGGCGACGTCAAGGGAATTCAATGACAAGTACGCGGGAAGCACCAGTTCATTCAAAACACAACTTAGGTAATGTCTCCAAGAAGTTTCACATGATTCCTATATAAAGAAAGCATGCGGGGATCAGAAAATTTATTGTGAAATTCAAAACATCACAGAGCGATAGAGTATACGGAGCAGAGAGAGAGTTTGAAGAAGTTACAAAGTGAATTAATCTCAGCGAAGACCAATTTAACTATCATGGCACCACCCAAGCTAGGAGTGTCGAGCCAGGCCTGTAGACGACCTCGAAGAAACCTTAGAGAACCTTAGCAGTCATAGGGAAGCGAACAACAACCACCCCAGCCTATGAAATTCATCAACTTGGACGAAATCCCATCACCCAATATGGAACCAGAGATCCCCACACCAGTGGTGGAGGAAACCCAACAGACAACAACACTGGGCATGGATATCGATATGTCGGAAGTAGGATAGAGCCAACAGGACCAAGATGTAGGAAATCCTTTGCACTCTGAAAACCCTGAAGAAGCCATGAGGTTTAACGGGGCAATCCCAAACCAGGCAGAAGTGTCCATGCCAGAAAGGTCACACATAGTAGCATCGGAGCAGCAATAGGAAGGCATAGTCAAAGATGTCATCGGTTGAGCATAGATGTATAAAGAGGAAAAAACAATGGAGGTTGGAACCTCGAGTCAGCCACCACAGTGGAAGGGAAAGCAACCAGTAGCAAGATCACCACATAGGCAGGCTACCACAACCATTGTCTTACCGCACATTTCAGAGGGGATGCATGTCGTGGCTAACCTACTAGGCCACGTGGAAAAACTGTGGTACTCAAATCACGATGTGACCGACACAGACAAGTTTTCGGAATTTTCAAAGAAAGTTTACCTAGATACTATGGGTATAGGACACTTCCGCGAACCAATTAACCAACCAAAAAAGTGGGCAGCCCGACTGGCCAACACCAAGATTCTAGGCCTATTGGAGATCCAACACTTTGTAAGGGGTCGTGACGTAAACAACTGTTTCAAGTAGTTTCCCACGGAGGATACCTATGGGTGGAAGATCCTATCTTGATAGACATAGAGCTCATCAGGTATATTACAGGGTTTCCATCCCAGGGTGTAATGTCCCTTTCCAAATAGGAGCTCCAGAAAAGGAGGCTTAATGGTCTAAACTGCCCCGTTAGACTATAGCCAGGGCCAAAGAGGCGTAAACAGGGTTACTAGAGGTCACTCTAGTCACAGGTGTTATATTCAGAAAGTGACATTGAGCTAAAAAAGGGTTAAATCACTTTTAAGTCATTATGAGCTAAAAATAGAAGTCAACAGTGAATTAGGGTTTCAACAGTGATTTAGGGTTTTGGAAATCAACAGTGAATTAGGGTTTCAACATGATTTAGGGTTTTGGAAAGATATAAAGGAAGGGTCAGCGACCCAATTCATCATTATGCAGATTATGACTTGTCATTGAGGAGAAGAGGCGCATATCAGGAGAGATACTTTAGTGTATTCCAAGAGGAAGACACCAGTTGGCTGATTTCGGTGTTGAAAGACACACCCTAGTCACCAGGAAGATCATCCAGGTCTTCCATCATTCTTCATTGATCTTGCAGTGCTCCCATATTCTAGGTATTATCTTTAGTTGCTTATTTTCATTTCGGCTAAGATCCTTTTGTCTTTTGATCTAGCCGAGTGTTGTTATTTTATTCAGCTGTAGTTGCTTATTTATATTTCGACTAAGATCCTTTGTATGTTGATCTAGTCGAGTATTGTCAGTTACTCAGCTGCATTCAGCTATTTTGTAATCCACAAAGATATCATAATACAAACTTTGTAGTCCTTTGTCACGTTTATTATTTGTATGATCATTTATATGTTGTAAACCTTTGATCCTACACACACATTAGCAGCGTTTCCTAGACTAGCCAAGTCAGGAACATTATAGTGGTATCTAAGCTTTAGTCATGCCAGCCTGTGACTAAAGTCAATGAGTGCAACAGAAGACCCAGAGGGATGTGAACACATAGGTGACAAATAAGTCACTTACAATAGGCATCAGGAAAGAAGGCATAGGCCTGATTTTCCCCCTTTTCCTCCTAGCTCAGATGAAGAGGAAGAGGCACACAGAGAAGCAGAGAGAAGGGAAGAGTGTGAGGATGAGCGTGAGGTAGAGAGGATGCTAGGAGATAGATATGAGAGACCAGAGGGTAGTGGAAAGGCCCCCGTAGATCCAGAGGCAGCTTTCATGCAGGTTATCAATGGTATGTTAGCTAGTCAACATACCATGTCTCAGTCATTGGCATAGGTGGTTGATAGATTGGCTAGAGTGGGCACCCCAGATACACAAGTCTCACATGCAGCACAGGAGAACTCAGGAGCAGGTGGTAGGCCCCAGTCACCCTCTCACACATACACCTCTACGAGTAGGATTCCTAGACCCTTGTTTTCCAGTTTCTAGAGGGCACCCTCGGTAGCAGCACTGCCACCAATAGCACAGAGGCCACCCACTCATGCCAACGACATTGCAGAGTATAGGAGCGAGTACATAGCATTGGGTCATGACTTCCATCAGGATATTACCTTATTCAAGTACTGTGGACTCAGAATCAGGAACCGCCCCAAAGAACCGTGGAGGGGAGGACCACAACAGCAGCAGGGGCATAACCTCGATTTCATCTGAAAATTTGGGAAACTCACCATCCCTTCTTTCGACAGATCGTCCAAATACACCGCCAAAGCTTGGATATATAATCTAGACACGTATTACAAGCTCAACTAGGTGACCGAGATAGAGGCCATCAGTTTCACGACCTTACAGTTGGAGGTTGAGGAACACAAGTGGTGGTATCATGGAATGGTGGCATTGGGTCACAGTCACATCACCTCCTATAGAGAGTTTACAGATAGGCTCATGGATAGGTTTGACAGGAAGGATTACGAGATACACTTTAGGGATCTATCCTAGTTGAGACAAACTGGCACAATAGAGGCATTTATCACAGAGTTTCAATGGGTAGCCATGGCAGTGACAGATATATCAGAGCCCAGACTAATCATGTTATTCACAGAAGGACTCAAAAATCCTTTGAGAGGATGGGTGAAGGCATACAGGCCTCCCATTTTGCAGGATGCCA
>JASDQU011378259.1:13989-24039 GCA_032191745.1 Picea mariana | reverse complement strand
TCAATACCATTTGGCAGTTGAAGCACTCTACAGGAAACATGGAGAACACTTTTGAAGGTATGTCAAGACTGGGGAAAAATTACTTCCAAAACCTTTTCAAAGCAGAGACTCAAGCATCTATATAAGTGGTACAAGTGGCTCAACTTTTTCCCAGATTTGTAGATGAAGCAGACAATTGATTCTTGATGGAAGAAGTAACGGAAAAAGAACTCTTGGAAGTTCTTCATGGTTTTCAAAGAGACAAAATCTCAGTTCCAAATGGTTGGACTATTGAATTCTTCCTAGGATGTTATGATATTTTGGGACAGGTTTTTCTAAAGATGATAGAGGATACTAGGATTTCAAGTCGAATACCACAAAGCTTAAACTCTACCTTCTTAGCACTTACCCTAAAGACAGATAATCCAGAGACATTAGATGACTTCTGACCAATCTCACTTTGTAACTATGCCTATAAATTTATTTAAAAAGTAATTGCAAGAAGGGTAAAAAGAATACTCTCAAAAATAATCTCAGAAGAACAGTTTGGATTCTTGGAAGGAAGACAAATTCACAAAGCCATAGGAATTTCACAAGAAGGACTTCACAGCATGAAGACAAGGAAATTAAAAGGTGCAGTGTTTAAAAATGATCTCTCCAAAGCATATGACAAAGTAAGTTGGTTGTATATTCAATTATTACTTACCCATTTGGGTTTTGTTGTCCCATTCATAAATTCGGCCATGAACTGTCTCACTACAGCTTCATTTGTTGTGCTTATCAATGGCTCAACCTCTTTGTTTTTTACTTCAGAAAGAGGTTTAATACAGGGGTGTCCATTATCACCCCTACTTTTTCTCTTGGTTTTTGAAGGACTCTGCAGAGCTATCTCAGAAGCAAAAATATTGGGCTCTTATCCTGGAATCAAAATCTCACAAGCTCTGCACCTCACACACCTTCTCTTTGTGGACAATGTATTAATATTCAGTGGAGGTTCCAGAAGGGAGGCAGAGGCCTTAACGAATATCCTTAATCTTTTCTCCAAAGCAACAAGAATGAAAATAAATGAAGGGAAATTGGCTCTCACTACAAATTTACTCTCTGAAGAAGAAGGGAAATCCCTTAGGCTTCACTTCCCCTTTGAGGAAAAGAAGCTAGATGATGGACTAAAGTATTTGTGTTTTTTACTAAAACCAAATGATTACATAAAAGAGGATTGGAAGTGGATTTTGAAGAAAATGGATAAAAGACTAAACACTTGGAGTCATAGGTGGATTTCATGCGCAGGTAGACTGGTTCTGGTTACGTCAATTTTGGAATCCATTCCTATTTATTGGATGTCCCTCTCTTGGATACCAAAAGGAATTCTGGAAGCAGCAAGAAAAATCACCTCAAAATTTCTATGGAGTGGTAAAAAGGAAGCACATGTAATCCCTTGGGTCTGTCGGGAAAAAATTGTTATTCCAAAGGTACTTGGAGGATGGGGCCTGAAAAATATATTCCTCTTCTCCAAAGAACTTGTGGCCAAGGGAGGTTGGCGTATTCTAAAATCTACTAGTCTATGGACAAAGGTAGTAGTGAAAAAATACATTGAACCATTTCCTGTGGAGATTTGGCTCAGAAGTCAAAAAAAATCTATAAAAGGTACCTCGATGATTTGGAAAGAAATTATAAACACCTTCCCAGTCATAGAAAATGGATTAGCTTGGAAAATAGGTAACAGCCAACGATTCAGACTTGGAAAATATCCTTGGCCAGGTAGTGAAGGACAACATTTACTCTCAGATCAGCTTATTCAACATTTGCACACATTGGGAATTGTTTATTTAAACAATTTGGTTGATCCAAGACTCACCACTCTTCGGTCACAAGGTTGGAAGGAAGCTAACAGGTTGGGATTAAGCAAAGATGATACAACTGAACTGGAAAGATACATAAAAATTTTAAATGTTTCTCAAATAAGTCTTAGAGACTGTGAGGATGAATTGATCTAGGACTCAGATCCCTCGGGGACATATACTCCAAAGATGGGTTATTTAAAATTAAACTCAGATCTGGGCCAACGAGAGACTATTTGGTGGTGGGTAAAACTTTGGAAGATAAAAATCCATCCAAAAAAAGATTGTTTATGTGGAATGTCTGACGTGGGATATGTTGAGTCTCCATTTTGACACTTCTAATACCCTCTATTACCCCCTATCCGAGCCTATTTTACCAATGTTATGAGTATAAAATTGATCGTTACCTCCATAGATACAATTAATGACCTTGTTCATGTGCATAGAGAGGTTGTGTATGATTGAGGCATATTTTGTTTAATTTTCTTGAGTTAATTCAATTAAAATGATTGATTTTGTATAATCCAAATTGTTTTACTCATAAGCAGTCTATTTCGGTACCTCAACATTGATCCGGTACCAACAGACCCGCACAACAGTGATCCGGTACCAACAGAATTGATCTGGTACTGCCCTGAGCTATTCTGGTACCAAACAACTATGCCTGTTCTGGTACCAGTGTGACTGTGTTATTTCGGTACCAAACAACTGCGCCTATTCCGGTACCAGTGCGACTATGTTGTTCCACTACCAAACAACTGTGTGTATTTTGGTACCAATTGCTATTTCTAGAAATCGTTTGTTGGACGAATTTGATGTTGAAGATTTCGAGAGGGCAGTTGGACTGAAGCTTCCAAATCAGTTTTCAAGATCACGATAGACTTCATCACTCATGCACTTTGTGTCATGAGGATGAAGTCCATTCCTAAATATTTGATATGTATTTCCAATTGTAATATTTTAAAACTGTTTCATAATTATCCTTAGCTCTTGATAGTAACGGCTTACCTTCTTTATAAGGGAGGTTTTATAGGTGATAGAGACATGTGTATTGATGTAATGAAGTAGTAGAAAACACAAAAGATACGTATGGATGTAATGCCCAGAGTGATGCATATTGTTTTGACGTACAATATAATGAGTTGTTGATTCAATTTACAAGCTGAAGAAATACAAACGATCTATTGTGCAATTTCTGGGTATGATTAGAGTGTCTTAGCCTATTATCTTTTTAGAGCTTCCATGTTGGAATCGGGAGGGGCCCACCGTTCTGATATGTTAAGCTTAATGTAAAATATAGTTCAGCTTTATATTCATGTACATGTTTGTTTTATTCTAGCACTCAATTGTGTGTATCTTGCACCTGTTATTTTGATTTCTTGTTTGAATTAAAATATGAATTCATAAAATGTACCTATTGTGTTGGATCTATATAATTGTTATATCTTTTGAGTAAATTGTGAATGGGATTGTATTAGTGTAATTTTTATAAGTATGGTGCACCAAATCTTGAGTAATTTTACTTAGTTTCATAAATAGTAATTTGTGTTGAGATAGTTGTAAAGATTTATAGAATTTTGCATTCCTGAAACTGTGTTCTTATAGCAATTTGCATAATTTATTTTGAAATTTCAAGTGTGTTAATACATGAACAGTTAAGATCCCATCATTCACCCTACATGGACTATTAAATGGAGAATCTTAATACACCTAGTGTTTCCTGTGCAGGAACAAATAGTTTCTTCCAGAATTGATTAAGTTATGAGTGATTTCCTTTTGAATATTGTGTGCAAAAAATTGATTACAGTTTACTGTTGAAATTAGTTGTTACAGGAAACAAGATCTTAAGTTCATATCTGTAATTCATAAGCCTCTAATGAACAGACTTGTCACCGAATAAAGAACCTTTTGCTTGATTGTTTGCTTCATAAGTTTTATTATCAGTTTTCTCTTCTAAGTTTGAAACAGAGTCTTAATTGTTGATTGGTTTAGTTGCTACAAGGGACAGATTCAATGTCCATCTTTTTATTTCATGATCCTGTAAATGGATAGATTCATTACTTGAGAAAGAACCTTGATATCATATGCTTATTGGATTCAGTTTATGAGTTTTGTTTTCTAATTTTTAAGCTGTGTGAGGAAGATAGATTAAAAGGTTGTAAAACAGAGTATTGGTGTCGATTGTTTCTTATTTATTCTATACTCATCAGACATAGGAACCTATCTGTTATTGGCACATATAGTGCATCAACTCTACTGATTGCGAATCCCGGATGATAATTTATGTTTGGTAATATATTATGCAAATAATTGCTCCAACGGGATATTATACAGAAGAGGAACTTATCTGGCCTAGGATGGTGCACCCTCTGCAAATCTGAAGGAGAGAATATGGTACACCTCTTTCTAAATTGTAGTTATATAATCAAAGTTTGGACTGAATTATCTAGACTTTTATACCTACACTGCAGCTGGTCAGGTCAAGATCTGGAACATGCTTGGAAATCTTGGTGGAATTCCAGAGTTTACAAAAGTATTATAGTGCTATCGTTATTAATCATTTGGAGAGTATGGCTAGCAAGGAACTCTATTATATTCAAAGGATTTACCTTGGAACCAGAGATCACAGTGGCCAAGAGTATAGCTATTTTTTCCTCCCTTCCCCCTCATAATTCGAGATTCATTTCTAGATAGTCTTAGGAGGTCGATATTGACAAATCTTCTCCTTGGAGATTTTTCAATGGGGCTTCACAACATAATCATTGTGGAGGAGGAGGACTTCTCTTTCTTTCAAATTCTCACTATTACTCTTTGAATTTTGGCTTTGGGATGGGAACAAACAACTTTTCTGAACTAATGAGCCTAAAACTACTCATTGCCTTCTCCATTGAAAAGGTTTGTCACACCTTAAATTTATTTGGGGACTCATTAAATGTCATAATTGGATAAAATGCACACAAAGATGCACAAACACAAGACTTGATTCTTTAGTGGAAGACATATTTTGATTACAGACAACTTTTGACTCACTTATTTGTAAACATGTCTACAGGGAAAACAATAAAGAAGTGGACCGGAGGTCGAAAGAGGGGATTCATTTGGATATGGGCCAATGGAAAGTAACAGAATATCAAAATGATCAAGCCCATGAATATCTGCACCAATCATTTTTGGAATGAACTCATACAGATCCAAAAGATACTTTTGTATACAATTTGTAATGAATACATATGCACAAAATAGCCAAAATTAGGGACTTGACTGAGCTTCATACAGTAGCTTTTGAGTACATAACTTTCAGAAGGAACAGAAGACTTTTTTGAAGACACAATTGCATAAATATACTCGAAGTACATTGATAGAAATCAGCTATATACTCCATTGTAACAGGAATACACCGAGAGGTGTATATGCAAAATGTAATTTTGTTCTCAAATGATGAAATAAAATTACGCTTTTTTTCTTTGGAAAAAAACTAACATTGGGATACGAGAAAATAGGTTCGGCCTTCGACCATTTTTCTCTTACGCTATATCTTCCCCAAACATCCCAGAGTCTCGAAGCTCCAAACTCTCGAAGGTTCCACGCTTACACGTGACTTCGCATTAAATATTAAATTAAAAATGGAAGAAGGGTTGGTACTATGTCACGTACGAATATCATAATAAATCAATTTAAATATATTATATTAAACCTTTTTGGAAAATTGCATTAAAGCTTATAAAATTCCAAATATTATATTTAATATTGGGATGAAAGAGAGAGAGCTCTCTGGGTCAACTCCTTCGTCTCTCCCACACACCCTTTATACTCAAATCTCTCGGAGCCTCGGAGTCTCGAAGCCCCGAAGTGGCCCCACTTATGCATGTTTCAACATTATTTAATATTTAAAAAAAGAAAGGAGAAAAGTTGGCCTTATTCACATGTGGTTATTTAATAAGCCTTAATATAATATCATATATTATATTATACCCCTCGAAAATTACACCCAAGTTTTAAAAATTCTCCAATATTATATTTAATAATTTAATAATGGAATTTTGGAAATATATATGGGTCCACACCTTCGTCTCTTCCATGCAATTCTTCATTCTCATATAACTCGGAGTCTCGGAGTTCTGGAGTTCCGGAGGGGACCCACTTGTATTACAATGTAATATAAATACAATGAGTTATTTTGAATTATGATATAATAAATGTCAAATAAAGGATTATTATATTCAATTATGTTAATTTGATCGCAATTGAATATAATATCATACAATTGATTATATGTATTTCCTATGCAAAGTTTGTATAGGGAAAGGTAGGGTTCGGGTCTTCGCCCATTATAGCTCGTGAGATCCATCACCCAAACATCTCGGAGCCCCGAACTCCCGGAGTTTTGAAGACCATGAGATGTTTAAGGCATTTAGTCATGGGTTATTCCCTGGTGTACTTTGGCATTTGGAATTGTATTAAATTATATTTTATTTTGGTCTCAGGCCTTTCACGCTTTAGAAACTTTAGCCTCCATTTTCATAATCATAATGATAATATTAATAATAATCATATGTATATAGACATATATACATATATTTCAATAGTCTTGCACAGTTTTCTTACCTGGAATATTTAAAAGAAATTATTTTCTCTTACATAAAAATAAGAAAAGGAAAAATATAGTTTTTGAGTCTTTATAAATGGATTTAATAAAAGTTTATATTCCAAGGAGATTTATCCATTCTCTAAATTAAAAATGTAATTATAATATCTCCCTTCTCGTGGGTAAATGAGTAAATTGTATTTCCTTATTATTGTGCTTTACTACTCTCACTAAATTTAAGGAAATTGGTCTTAAGACAAAGATTTACCTCCACAGTAAATTTTGGTATTTCTACCAGGATTTACTATCCACCAAAATTTAAGGGGATTCTTCCCAAATTTAGGAGATTTAACACAATTTTAACATAAACGTTTATTTGTGCCCCAAATAGAAGTTTGAGAACTTTTGTATTTTAATTCAATTAGGAAAATATCATGTTTATTTCCTAATTATTTTTCCTCGATGATCATTTATAAGGAGTTCTAATGTATTTCCATATTTGGGATTATTTCCTAAAGTCCACACAGATCTGATATCCTGTCAGCTTTCTAGCATAGGATTTGAGGACATACTAAAATAGAACACTAATGCAGAAAAAATCACTCTCTTCTTTTAGATGTTTTATAGAGATTTTTAACTGTTCAGTCATCATTTCCCAAGCATGCATTAAACTGTACAACATAGTCAACCACAACATCCACTCCTAGAAATCTTATTTTAACACATAGATAGTCAAGAGATAAGGAATTAAATCAAATGAACTTTAGCTAAGATATTCTCTTTATTTTACTTAAATTTCTCAAGTCACTTTTGTCAGAAATTAAACTTACACAGTTCTAAAACATAGTATAAAATTTTCTCTGATCTAAACACTACAGATATTTAACCAAATATACTTATCTAGAAACCATATAGTGATGCAATTTTTGAAAGGGGTGCCCTTTTCCACCAAACCATAGGCACAAAAACTCCTAGACGGATTTATCGTTGGCCACCCCCTAGCTAGATCATGATTCTCTGAAATAGACTCTTCCTTTTGTTTAGCAATAGCCAGGGACGGAGATCACTCTCCTCTTCCCACAGGAATTTAGCAAATCATTTCTCTCTACACCAAGCAAGGGAGTCTACAACAAGTTCATCCTCTGCAGCCCCGTTTATTAGCTTGGTTAGAAACGTTTCCCAGCAATTCCCATACCCATAACAAATTCATTTTTTAGTTCTCTTAGAACTAGAGAGTTGCATATGCTCTTCCTCTTCAGAAAATGATCACCAGACTCATTCCTCTACATCCTCTCTACTCAGAAGATGGCTCCCATACTCAACCAATTGTCTCCCCTCTTCTCTACTCTACATTTTTCCTTCTCTCTTGCCTTCTTCAGTAAGATTTCATGGGTCAAATCCCCCAATTTGTGGGTCAGTCCAGAATCCCCTAGATGGGTACTTTTCTTCCCATGCTTCTGAGACAAGGTAGTTTTGGTACAACACCCATTATTTTTCATAAATGTGGGAAGTTGATATTTCATCTACCAACTCCCTCCATTAACCACAATTCTAGAAAAATGGGCAATCTGGATTTTTCTTGATTATTAAATTGGCAAGGGAAATTTCCTCATTGATTCCCTCTCATGCATCATGATCTAACTTGGCAACCCCTTTAGCAGTTATGCAACACTTTCCTATTTTTTTTACATTAGTAGCATAAATATTTGCACTACCTTTTTAGAAAAATACATTTATATTTACAAGTTGGGGGAAACAAGGGTATTAAAATCCCATCCCCCTTAAAGGAACGCCATCTTGGGTGTTCTTTGTATCTCTACAACACTAATCGTGCCTCATGATTCAGTCGCTTTAGTGACATTTCCCTTTTATCCACCTGGTTCTTTCGTAGACTCTTGGCCTTTGTCACATGCCTACAACGATTTCAAACAATAAGCATATTAATCACAATTTCATGCAAAAAAAAAATATTGTTGTTCAAAACTCAAGGGGAAATATTTATATCAGCACAGTACTTATCTGTGCAATTTCATGGATCCACATCCAGTTGGTTGTCTTACTAACTTGGCCCATTGTTTCATTGACATACCCATTGTGTGCATGATCCCAACCAATAGTTTATAATAATTATTGAAGTCTCTCCTTCCTTCCGGTCACTCACCCTCCAGGACCAGTCTTAGGTATCCCCTTCTCTACTATACAGTCCCTTGGGTGATCCATATTTCCTTTCTAATGATTTCTTTCACAAGAAGAGTTTTAGAGACTTAATCGAGTCTTACATCTGAGGCATCCCTTTGACTTGCTTTGTCGAGGAGCCCCTCCATCTTTTGTTACCACAACACAACATATTCTATGGTGATCATGGCTTATCACAGGGTTCTCATGTCACAACAATATCTGTTTTCATGCTTTCCATATTGACAGCCATCATCTATCCCTCTAAGGTAGATCTTTCATCTCACATGTATCAGTAACCATGAGATGTTATCATCAATTCCAATTTAGAATTTTCTTTCAAATCTGTCACCCACAAATTTCCAAATTCCACATTTTATTTTCAGATCTATTCTACACAGGAACCAGATTCACAAGTATGATATTTTTCCTTCCCATAGCAGTTTGTCTCAGCATGCATTGGTATTCCTTATGGTCTTACTTCAGATTCCATATTCAATACCCTTCTTCCTGCAACTCCATCTTCACATAGTCAAACAAGTTGTTAGTGCTCATGCACACTATATCTTCAAAACTATGCATACTAATAGTAAAATCATTTTCATATATTCAATGGTACAAAGCAAAAGGAAATATCATTATTTACGCATGCATCCTTTCAACATACCAATTTTTTCCAAATGCAATTCAAATATTAAAAGAATTTAATCAATATGCCAATGTTCATGGCCACATTCCTACCCAATGCACTCTTGCATTGATTTCAAGTTTTCCACACTTTATGACAAGCACTTTACCATGGTGTGTTAGAGCTCAACCAACCTCTTCACCATATGGCTTATTCATTCTCATTCATTATTACAACAGGATTGTGTTTCCTGCTACAAATTGATCATGTCCTCAATTTAACATATTATAATATGAAACCTAAGTTTCATATGGTTGCATCTAAACATTGCTCTCCTTAGTGGTAGCGAGTGGTGCCAATACTCATGGCCACCCACTTCCTTTCTTTAACACCCTTACAGTTCAACTAGAGTATTGGAAGGTCCTTCTTCCTTAATAGGAAGTCTATTGCATGCCCTCTTATGAAAGCATGCATTTCCTCAATGCATTCAATTAAATGTGTTTCCTATGAGTAATTTTGTTCCCAATCACTCTTGATTGGTCAATGTACCCATGACATTATTGATTCATGAATTTTATAGCAAGGATTCTTAATCATCCTTGACTGGCATAGATTTTCTCTCTCTCTATTTATCAAATTCTTCTTTCCCGAATCTTACCTTGCTTGGGTAGCAATGGCATACAATAGCCACTCAAAATTATTTGCATATTAGTAAGAAATTAAAATACTTAAGAGGGGATTCTCACCAAATCTCTTCATACCTTATGCCACACATGCATGAACATTTTTATACATGTTCTGGCTGCCAACACCATTTTTCTGATTTTTCCCTCATCATTAGTGCT